>NW_004624819.1:7488712-7502898 GCF_000247695.1 Heterocephalus glaber | reverse complement strand
TTAAAGAATTTCGTTACTTGACTCTGTCCTATGATCTGACTTGACACAATATCTATATGATACTGGCTTCTACCCTCCCCCCCAGGACAAGGAAAGAGTTTGGATGATGGTCCAGTCCACAGCAGATAAATTCCATGCTGCTGATAACACCAAGCCAGTGGGAGCACAGGCCGTCCCCTGAGAAGATCCACAATAGGACTGTCAGCTAGGGCAGGCACATAGAGGCTGCAGAGACCATATGACTCTCTGCCTCATAGAAGGTTTAAAAAAGACAGCTCACAAGTCTGTTAACTTGATAAGATTAGGAAAATAACTCAGACCCATGAAAAACCTCGGACAGTTTCTATAGCACCTCACTGAGGCCCTTCAGAAATACACCAAAATTGATCGTACCTCCCAGCCTGACACGATCATCATTAACACTCACTTTATCTCTCAGTCAGCCCGTGATATTAAGAAAAAGCTAAAAAAAAGGTTGAAGAGGGTCCTCAGGCAAGCCAACGTGATCTCCTCAATATAGCTTTAAAGAAAGCAAAATAATGAGAAAAAACACTCCTGGCTTTAAGAGCCAAGGCCACTGCTGTTATTAGCCTGATGCTGCCTGCAAAGTTCTGGAATCAAAGCTAGACAAACTGCAACTGTGCTCTACCGGACATAGAGATTTTACAAGAGAAATCAAGTTACAAATTTTAGCTAATTGATAAATGTATCTTTGTTTCAATTTGAGTTAATGTTTAATTGGTGTGCTTAAAAAAATTTCTTGTGCATTGCAAATTCTTGTATTGTACTTATAGGGTTAACTTGCTTTTTTCTATAATTTGTTGATGAAGAACTCAAGGTTACTACTCTTGGCAGCCAGTCAAAGTTTAAAATGTAACAATCTGAGAACAACAACAAAAAAGGGACACTTTAAAATTTTAACAGCTGAAGACAAGTTTGTTATAGAAGGTTTATAGTAAATGAGATGGAGGAAAAATATTTAAAAAGCTGTAAGTAGAAGAGATATACTTTTGATATGAAAGCATTTTGTATGTTTGTCTTGTTAGAAGGATAAAGGGACAAGACCAAAAGGCCTAGGTATGTGGAGAAGGTGTGTGGAAGTGATTTATCAAGGAAATATGCATTTTTGCTTGTTGGTTTCAAGTTTGTTATAAAAGATTTACATTTACAGACATAAAGAGCTTTCATTCCTTCTAATTCTAATTCTATAAGAAATCTCTGTTAATTGACTTACCAAAAGTTTTGACTAGTCTTATTTATAATTATAAACCTAAAAATTGCACAGATATTATAATTGAACTGGGCTAAATATATTTGGGTGCACTCTAGTTTTATAAATTGGCTTATATGTTTGTTTGTCCAATCATACAGGAGTTTTGTTTATAGATAAAGGTTATTAAGTTCAAGGCATGCTCCCCTTGGTGAACAAAGGAGTGGCCGAATGGAAATATTTTCCAGTCTTTGTTCACTAGGGGGACCTCAGCAGTTTTCATAGTCTTACAATAGACTGACCCGATAGTTTTCATAGCCTTATAAAAGACTTACATCAATAAATATTACTTTAATATGTTATTATACTATGTTTACATTGGTTGTCATCAAAGAGATAAATTCTAAGTACGTTGTTATGATATGTTTACACTGGTCATTTTCAAAAGATTAAATTTCCTGTAAAAAAACCAAACAAACAAAAAAAGAACAATAACAAGGTTTTATTGAAAAGATGCTTTTGTACCAAACTGAATTAAAGGGCATAAGGTCTCAAACATATAATTATGATAATTATCATTGGTAATTTTCTGGTGTACTAAATGTATTTATGCTTTCTGACTGTACAGGTTTTCTAATATGCTGTTTATGATCATAGCCTCTTTTTTGATTCAGGTATTTGCCTTTTTCATACACTTCAGCTATTCGTGATAACAGGTACATTTAAGGGCTGAGATATTTCATTTAGATGATATCCTATCAAAGATAACAATTGAGATAAAATTTTTGGTGTTTTTTTTTTTAATGAGTATGTTTAACAATGGCTATTTTATACCAAGTTGGACATTTAAATGTGCTACAAAGATAAGATCAACATGCTTGTCATGTTAAAATACTATTTATGGCTCTTGATTTAAAGTTCTTTTTGCTCTGTTAACATTTTACAAAAATTCAAGTACTACAACAATCATGAATGATAATAATAATAGTCTTCTAACTATATTTTGTATCTCAAAGTGCTTGATATCCAGATAAGATTATAATAGTTAAGTTCAGTACTCCTATTGCAATGCTAATGTTATTGATCTTCTCTTCTGGGTGTTCAACAACTAAAGTTTGGAGACCAAACTGAAAAGGTAACTAGGCTAGAAGGACAGCCAATATTTTTGCCCTGGCCCCTCAAGGTCAACAAAGATCCAAGACATAAGGGAACCTTCTGTACAGAACCCTACATCTTTGGTAAGTCACTCAACCTCCTGAGCAGGGAGATTGCTGGACACCAGAGGACAATTGTACCATGTGCCAAAGGAGGGTGACCAAGAGAAAAATCTGTACACGATCAAGCAAGGCCATGATCCATCCTGATGGCTGACAATAACAGAGGAGTAGAGAGGCTCTACACATGGTTCCAAAATAATGACCTGAGGAGACATAACTGATTTTGATAGACAACAAGAAGTTCATACTAATTGACACAGGTCTCACTTTAACTTGGTCTTAGACACTCAGCAGAAAAAAATAACCAAAAGAGGTATAAAAAAATAATTACATAGTAATAAAGCTAAAAACAAATAATGGGCTCCAATCACTGACCCCTTCTGGCAATTTCCAGCTACACTGGTAGCTGACCACAGTTATAGATCATTAAAAACTATGGTAAAATCTATAAGAGCTCAGCTAGAGTTTTACATTTCTTAGTGAGATTTGTTCTTCAAATTGTCTCTTCTTACAGTTAAAACTAGAGAGACTTATGGCAAATTATCAGAATTATAGATAACCTTTATCAACGAAAAAAAATCTAAGAGCAAACAGGTTACAAGCACTCACTATTTCAGTATCTAAGTGTGACTTTCTTCCCGACCTGCCCTTCCATTCTAGTGTGCTGGCTGGCAAATTCAAAGTGATCATACACATAATATCAACAACAAATGTGCAAGACATTTTTTTTTTTTTTACCAATATACACCATCTTAACCAGCGTGCCCTTCCTGAACTCCCTTTCCTAATGGGAACCGGAATTCTGGCAGGAATAGGCACAGGGGTCACAAAATTCTCAACATCAACACACTTCTATTACTCCCTATCCCAAGAGCTAAATGAGGATATAAAATGTTGCTGACTCTCTGGTCACTCGGCAGTCCCATATCAATCCCCTGGCAGCTGTGGTATTCCAAAATAGATGAGCTCTAGATATAATAACATCAGAAAGAGGGGGAACATGCCTCCTCCTGGGGGAAGAGTGCTGTTATTTTGTCAATCAGCCTGGCATTGTTGGAGACAAGGTGAAGGAGCTCAGGGAGCATACAGAAAAATGTAGACAAGACCTAGACTGGCTATGCTCTCTACCAGGATACTTCAACCAATAGCTTCCCTGGCTCCTTCCTTTCCTGGGACCCCTCACTTTTCTCTGCATAATCCTACTCTTTGGACCCTGCCTGTTTCTTTGTTTTCAAAATTTCTTGCAGGAGTGGTTCCTGACCGTTACCAATCAGACAATCAGCAAACTCATTATCACAGGTTATCAACCTCTCCCCATGGGAGACCACACCACCATCACATAGGACCCAGACCTGTTACCCTTTATCACCACCCCTGTGCCAGCAGGAAGCAGCTACAGAAAAGAGACCTCCACCCCTATTCCATAATATTATCAAGAGTCTGGAATGATGGAGTTCTCTGCTAGATAAAATGGCCCCGACAACCCTGCATCCTAAAATGGCCCCTGCCTACAGGAAATGAGTCACTCCACAGAGAACAAAGACCTGCTCTTTCCTGCCTCACCCCCAGTCATAGCCAATCATCTGCCTCCACCACACTCCCCCAGCCCTTATAAACCTCACCTAGCCAATGCCCCGTTGCTGTTCTCGCCATTGTTCCAGACAGCACAGCAGCTCTGTCTCTTAATAAAATATAATAAAATTCCTGCTTTGGGTGTTCATGCTTTGGCTCATTTTATTTCTCTCATTTACTTTTCAGATGCCAAAATTCCCTAAGTGTGCATTCTTGAATGCTATGTGTATTTCTGTGTCAGGCTAAAAACGTTCTTAAATCTAATGGATGTCTCAAGAATCCTCTTAGGATGGTAGATGGAAGCTTCCTGCATGAGACTATTACACTGGGGTGAGAATCTGGGTCCCCCAGAATTTTAATTAAATTTGACCAAATTTTATTAAATAAAACTATTAAATAACTATATGTTCTAGCCTATGGTTACAAGATAACTTCAGATAAATTTGTAATACCCAAATTTCTCAATTTATGGTAGCACAGTGTCAGTCTCTACAGAGGGCCCAATATTTAATGGTTAGAGCTTCTGAAATGAGGGTGGGTTCATGTTAATGAGTCAGCTGCAGTCCATATTTGACATCTTCCATCTGATTGTTCTGCCCTGCTCTTACTTTTCCATTATTTTTACCTGTCCATCTTCACACAGACCTACGGATATTGTTGACTGACCATTTGACAACACCACTATAAACACCAAAAGAGGTCTCTAGAAGTAACCACACCTGCTAGTCTTTGTGTTGTCAGAACTGTGGAGCTCTGAAGAATGAAATGCTCTTCCCCCTCTATCTTTCCATCAGCTCAAACTTAGCTCCCTCAAAAATAGTTTCTCTCCAATGCAATTCTTTTCTCTTTGATGAAAATATTTTTCTTTTAGTCAGAAAAGCATTCTAATCTCCTTTTCAGCTGTGGCCTTTCCATTACCTGTGCAGAGCCAAAACAAAGCAACTCAACCTCTCCATCCACTGTACATAAACACAGTAGACACCAATCTTTTATCTGAAAAAAAAATCTGAAGCAAAAGAGATTTTTAATTGCTAGCTTTTCTATATAACAAAGTAGTCTTGATATTATGAGTTTTCTGGTCCCATTAAGAGTCTTGGTTTAACTAAGGCAACTGACAAAGTGTTATGTGCTTCTCCTCTCTTCAGTCTCTAATAATACATGGTCTTCAGTGAGGATATTTATCCTTCATTGATGAGGGTGGATTCTAAAATGAAGGGGACTTTTTCCTCTCCTGAAATCATAGCTCTTTGATCTAATGTCTGCAAGGCATCATGCTATGTAGATACTTCTCCTCCATGGGTTTATGGCCTGGAAGAAAAAGGAGATTCACATATATAAACACTCACTTCTAAGGCAATCTGTAAAACACCACAGTCATCTGAAGGGGAAAAGGGCATAACGTAGTTTTTAAGAATTCCTGGCCTTGAATGATGAATAGTGCTTTGGCAGGCAGCTAGGAAAGGGAGAAGCATTATAGGTAGAAGTGAGGTAATGTAGGTCAAAGTCATAGAGGCAGTAAGAAGGAGAGTGATGTATAATTGTGAAAGAATGATAAGGAAAACATATAGTAAAATTAAAGATGATTAATTGGGAAATCAAATTAGAGAAACACTGAGCAACTAAACTAGTTCAGATCCTTGGCCTTTTAAGTGAATGTTGAATTTTTGGAGCAAAAAAAAATATGATCAAAATTGGGATTATTTTGAATTTATTTGTGGATTACTTATATAAGAGTGTGACATTTAACCTTCTGAAACTGGCTATTTTGCTTAACATGATGGTCTCCAGTTCATCCATTTTTCTGCAAAAGATATGGTTCTGTTTTTCTTTTCTTTTTTAAAATTAATTTTATTGGTACATTTTTGAGGTATATAATAATCACATTTATTGTAGGGAATTTGTACCTGTGCATAATATATCTTAATTTTTTATTTTTTCTATTCCTCTCCCTTCCCTTCAATTCTTCTTCCACTTTGCATTTATAAAACATAGTTTCTATGTTTTCTTTCCATTCCTTTTTATTTTTCTCCCTATTCCTTTCCTCTCTTTCTTTCTCCCTCCTCCCTTTTTTAGCTTCCCATATGAACATTTTCTTCCTACTTCCCAATATCTAACCTGCATTCTGATCCTTATTTACCCTCTAGGTTTCTCACACAAGGGAAACAATAATTAATCATGTTCAATAATGCAATAATTAATCATGTGTGTCTAATTTATTTCACTTAAAGTTATGTTCTCACTTTGCACTCATTTACCTAAAAATGTCTTAATTTGTTCTTCTTTAATGGCAGAATATACTCCACTGTATATAAAAATCACATTTTCTTTGTCCATTCATCTATTGATGAGCATATAGGATGTTTCTAAGATTTAGCTATTACAAATTGTGCTGCTATAAATATGTGTGTGTGTATATCCCTGTGGTATAATCTTTTAACTCTTTTGGGAAGATATCTACAAGAGGAATAGGTGGGTCAAATGGAACCTCTAGTTTTTTGAGGAATTGCCATACTGATTTCCATAGTGGTTGTACGAATTTACATTACCACAAACAATGGAGGAGGGTTCTTTTCTCTCCATAGCCTTGCCAGCATTTTTTGTATGGTTTTTATCATGAATGGGTGTTGGGCTTTGTCAAATGGTTTTTCTGCATCTATTGAGATAATCATGTGGGTTTTGTCCTTGGTTCTGTTAATGTGGTGTTTTATATTTATTGACTTGCATATGTTGAACCATCCCTACATCTCTGGGATGAATCCTGCTTGGTCATGTATAATCTTTTTGATTATTTGTTGCATTCTGTCTAGCAGTGTCTTATTAAGAATTTTTGCATCTATGTTCATAAAAGAGATTGGCTGGAGAGACAACCTACAATGTGGGAAAATAATTTTAGCAGTTGTATCTTAGACAAAGGACTACTATGTAGAATATATAAAGAACTGAAAAAAATCAGACCCCTCAAATTCAAAGACCCAATTCAAAAATGGGCATCTGAAATGAACAGACATTTCTCACACAAAGAAGTAAAAGCAGCAAATAAACATATGAAAAAATGTTCAACATCACTGGTCATTCAAGAGATGCAGATGAAAACAACACTGAGATTCCACCTCATCCCACAAAGAATGGCTGCTATCAATAAATCAACCAATGGCAAACGCTGGCGAGGGTGTGGAGAGAAAAGAACCCTTCTCCATTGTTGGTGGGAGTGCAGACTGGTGAAACCACTGTGGAAATCAGTATGGAGACACCTCAAAGAACTAGGACTAGAGGTCCCATTTGACCCAGCTATTCCCCTGCTGGGTATCTTCCCAAAAGAATTTAAAGAACCATACCACAGCGATATATGTGCACCCATATATAGTGGCACAGTTTTTAATAGCTAAAGCTTGGAAACAACCCAAGTGCCTATCAATGGGAAACTGGATAAAGAAGATGTGGGGTTTTTTTTTTATAAAATGGAGTACTACTCAGCCATAAAGAACTAGAAACTAGAGACATTTATAGCTAAATGGATGCATATTGAGGCCATACTCTTAAGTGAAGTAAATAGAACACCCATGTGTAAATAGCAAATAGTTTCTCTAGTGTGAGAAACTGAAAGTGTAAATAAGGATTAAAATGAATAATTGATCATTTGAAATAGGAAGAAAAGGTCCAAAGTTGTAGGGGTGGCGGGAGGGGAAGGGGAAAGGAAAGAAGGGAAAGGAAAAATTATAAGAAAAGAAAAAAGATGGAAATGAAGTCTATGTGAACAGTGAAGGGTGGAGGTGGTGAAGGTAATAGGGAAAAAATAAGAACCAAAAAACATCATGTACAGGTACAAGCACCCAATGATAAAGGCAAACATATTGTATACCTAAAATGTACCAATAAAAGAATTTAAAGGAAAGAAAAAAAGAGATGGGCCTGTAGTTTTCCTTTTTACTTGGGTCCTCCTCTGGTTTTGGTACCAGGGTAATGCTTGCTGCTAGGAATTACTTTGGGAGTATTTATTCCCTTTCAGTTTCATTAAAGAGTTTGAGGAGTAGGGGCATCAGATCTTTAAAGTTCTTGTAGAGTTCAGCAATGAATCCATCAAGACCTGGGCTTTTCTTTTTTGGTAGTTTTTTATTACTTCTTCAATTTCATAGACAGACATTGGATTGTTTAGAATTTTTATATTTTCTTGATTCAGCTTTGGCAATTCATGTGTATCTAGGAATCTATCCATTTCTTTTGAAGTATCTACCTTCTTTGAGTACAGGTTTTCAAAGTAAGCACTCTAATCCTCTGAATTTCTACAGGATCTGTTATGATTTCTCCCCTTCAATCCCAATTGCACGATTTGAGTCTTTTGTTTCCTATTTTTGATAAGGTTGGGTAAAGGTTTATTTTATTTACTCTTTCAAAGAAACAAATCTTTGATTCATTGATTCTTTGTATTGTTTTCTTAGTCTCAATTTCATTAATTTATATTCTGATCTTTATAATTTTCTTCCTAGTATGAGCTTTGGGTTTTATTTGTTGTTTGCTGAGGTTCAGCATTAGGTTATTTATTTTAACTTGCTCCATATTTTTATTTATATGGGAATTCACTGCTATACATTTCCCTCATAGGACTGCTTTCATTATCCCATAAGTTCTGGTATGCAGTATTGGCATTATCACTCAATTGTAGAACCTATCTGATTTCTCCTTTAGTTTCATCTGTGACTCATTGCTTGCTCAAGAGGGTATTATTTAATTCCATGCATTTATATAGTTTTCGTGGTTTCTTTTGTCATTTATTTTCAATTTCATTGCACCATGATTTGATAATATTCATGGAATAATTTCATTTCCTCTACATTTACTTAAGCATGGTCTGTAAGCTAGTATGTGGTCTATTTTGGAGAAAGTCATGTGCTGCTGAGAAGAATGTACATTCTGTTGTTGTGGGGTGGAACACTGTAGATATCTACTAAGTCCATTTGTTCGTAGATTTGGTTCAGCTCTGAGATTTCTTTGTTGATTTTTTGTCTAGTTGATCTGCTTATTTGTGACAATGGGGTGTTGAGGTCCCCCATTACAATTGTATTAGCATTATCTGGTTTTTCATGTCCATTTATGTTTGTTTTATATATTTGGGTGTGCCAGCATTTGGTGCATATATATTCATGATTGTTCTCTCTTCCTCCTAGATTGTTCCCTTAACAAGTATATCTCTTCTGAGGCTTCTTCTGAAGTTTGTCTCTTCTGATCAGTGTTGGCTTGAAATCAGCTTTGCATACAGCTAGAGTAGCTACTTCTGCTTTTTCCAGGTTCCTATTGTTTTCCATCCTTTTACTTTCAGTCTATGAATTTCTTTTGGAGTTAAATAAGTTTCTTGTACACAACATATTGTTGGATCTTGTTTCTTGATCCATTCTACCAATCTGTTTCTTTTGACTGGTGAGGTGAGACCATTCATATTGATGGTTCTAACTGATAGGTATTGACTTATCCTTGTCATTGTAATATTTTCCTTTTGTCGGTTCCTTCTCATTCCCTTCTCTTTAGTTGTTTGCCTTACCTGGTGGATTAGTGGATTCATTCATTTGGGATTATTGAAATTGGTTTCTTTGATACCTCTTTCTAGAATATCCTTCAGAGCTTTTTGGAGTGGTGATTTGGTGGTCATGAATTTCTTCAGGTGTTCTTTACCATGGAAATATCTTATTTCTCCACCAGTTTTGAAAGATAATTTTGCAGGATAAAGCAATCTGGGTTGGAGGTTGTTTTCTTTTAGGGCTTGAAATACTTCAACCCAA
Organism: Heterocephalus glaber; assembly: GCF_000247695.1. The sequence goes on along the minus strand of NW_004624819.1, from coordinate 7,493,128 downwards.
GCTCTCCTTAACTTAATGGATTGTGTTGGGAAGTTTGCTGTGATTCTGATAGGTTTTCCTTTGCAGGTGATTTGTCTCTAACAGCTTTTAATATTCTGTTCTTGTGCTGTGCTTCTAGAATCTTGACTATTACATGCCTTGGTGTGGAATTTTCTGATCATGGCTAATTAGGGTTCTATATGTGTCACTTACCTGTATGACAAATTCTTTCCCCATGCTTGGGAAGTTTTCTGTTATTACTTCTCCTATTACAGATTTTTTATGTCCTTAGTGTTGTCTTCTGATTTTTCACTGATTCCAATTAATCTTATATTATTCTTATTTGCATTGTCTAGAAGCTGCTGGATTGATTTTTTTCGTGATCCCTTGATATTTTTAACAAGTCTTTCATTCAGTAATTGCCAGCCACAACCCTGTCTTCTAGAGCTGATAGTCTATCTTCACATTTGTTTATTCTGCTGCATGTGGTTTCAATAGAATTTTTGACCCCATGGATATTTTTTTCAATGTGCTTTATAGCATCAGTTCTTTCCTATATTGAACATTCATAGTTTTACTAAACTGTTTATTTTAAAAAATCTGTATCTACTCTAGATTCACTAGCATTTCCTTCATTATAGTTAGCACCTTTTTAGTTACCTGTGTGATTATTTGTTTTGTTTTTTATCTAAGGACTTATCCATCTGCTTTATTACTTCTGCTGCTACCATTTCATAACATTCAGCTGGGAGGCTTTTGTTTTATTTCACCTCAGTGCCCTCTGGACTTGCTTTGGGTGAACTGGGTGTGTTGGATTGCATTTTGCTTCTGTGTTTTCTCATTTTCTTTTTTTGTTGTTGTTTTTTTATTTGTTTCCTGTGCTGAGGCTTGTAAGTTGCTTACGGTTGGTAGTTTTACTACTAGTATCAAGACCTCTTTAGGTAATGACTACTTTTCAGAGCAATCTTCTAGGTATAACTGGCTTTTGGCACTTGAGTCTGTCTCAGGATCCTACTTTTTATGTTTATTATGGATAAAAAGTTGCAGCCCATTTGGCCTAGCACTCAGTTCTTGGTACTGGGCAGTAGTATTATTTATGGCCACCAGAGAATCTAGGTATTAGTATAAAAGGAGAATCAATTGATTACAACAGCAATGTTCACCTTGGCTAACAGTACAGTCAGTCATAACTACAGTATTAAACACAAACTGGAAAATGATAAAATGCAATAACTAATACTTTGTCACCTTTAAGCCTAGGTATAGGATTTGTAGTTATATAACAAGATCTAACACAAATCAGAAAATCATATAGAGTAAATATCTCCTCACTAGAGCAATTTTCCCCTGTTCACCATAAAGCACTATTTAGCCATAGTAAGATACAGTTAATTACCTACAGATTCATAAAAGGTAGGTGGTATGGGTTTGGTAGTGTGAAGAAAAAATAGCAAAAGTAGATTATGAAAAATAAAGCAATGGTAGATGTGAAGAATGTAGTAAGATTGATGTAGGAGGTCCTGTTAAGGAATGAAGGGAAATGAGTGGTATTAGACAACAGTAACAGAGATAACCACCTAGGAGAAGGATGAAAAATAGGGAGAGGAGATTAAATAAGAAGAAAATAAAATAAGAGAAAAAACCAAGGGAACAAGTTGAAAGAGAGAAAGTGAGAAAAGAAGAGGGGGGAGAGAAAGAGAGAGAGAGAGAGAGAGTAAAAGAAGGGCCTATTCAAACAAATATATCAAAGCAATATTAAAATGGGGGAACAAGAAAATGGGTAGTAAAACTCAAACTTCACCAAAAAAATACTGAAAAATCAAGAATGCACCATTAATGGAGAAGAGAGAGAGAGAGAGAGAGAGAGAGAGAGAGAGAGAGAGAGAGAGAGAGAGAGAGATCCTGTGTCTATCCATAAGAGTGTTTTCTTCCAGATCAGTCATCTTTATTCTTACAAGTCACATTCCTCTTTGCCCCTTTCCAGTCTGTGAGATTGTATGGTCATCACTCAGCTCAAGTGGGCCTCTCTCCATCGTCCCCTGTTTGTGGTAGTTGTTCAAGCTTGGTAACCAGACCAGCTGGAAGGTGTGGGCCTTGTTTCTGAGCTCCTGTTGTGGATTCCTTCTGGTTGGGGACTGACTCTGGTTACCCGGTGTATTTTCCAGTGTTTGTGGGACAGCCTCCTGACATGTGGAGGCTCCTGTGTGCTCTCAGACTTGACTCTCAGTCATCTCCAGCATTTTTTAAACTTTTTACTTTGAGACAATGTCTTGCTTGCTAAGTTGCTAAATTGTCTAGGCTGGGATAAAATTTGCAATTCTCCTGCCCCAGCGCTGGGATTACAAGCATGCCCCACCACTCCCAGTTTGGCCTCCAGATTTTTAATAAATTATGCTGCTTTTGTCACATTTTAATATAAGGATTTTACTACGTGGATCAAAAAGTGTGAAAATTTCCTACTATTTCTCTATTTAGGGCCTCATTAAATGCTATAGAAATTATCTTTCTTTTAAAACAGTACTTACTTTTGAAGTTGTTTGAGTCTAATGGAGGAAGAAATGGTTATGAGGCTATCCTGGGTTTCTTCTTCTTGGTAAGCCAATTTTCATAGGAAATTTATCCATATTCTCAATGTGTTTATTCTTATTAGTCAGGATTTATATGTCATATGCTCCTAAAATTATCCCCTCTTAATCTGTGATTGTCTAATACTTCTCATTCTTAACATCATAAGGTTTTCTTTCTTTTTCACCTATTTGCTGTGTAAGAGATTTGGCTATTTTAATTACCTTTTCAAGTAAGATCTTTATGATTTCTTGCTCAATTCTACCATTATTCTTCTTAAATTTTTATTTCTGCTTTCATGATAATAAAGAAGTCCCTCTTTTATCTTGGGACTGATGCTCTAAGAATGGTACTGCTGGACCCTGTTTATAGCAAAGACTGAAATAAAGAGGAAAGTTTAATAAGAGAGGCTGAAATGAGAGATGGAGGGAAAGTGTCTAGAAAGTATCACCCAAAAGGAAGGAGGGAAGAAGAGGGTGCTTAATGCCAGCTTCCCCTCTTTACTTACATCACATGTATATTAACTTCTTTTAGTTAAACAAACTATTATGTTAGTAGAATACACTGTTTTATTATTCATAGTACTGTTATAGCTGCTTAGTATAACCCCGGGTTACAAATAACAGATACTCAATAGGTGTTTGTGACTGCAAGAGGTGCCATTAAACTTACAATTTCTCCTTGGTAGCTCCATAAGTCTGTCCCATCTCCTCACTCAACAATGGATCTGTTTTAGCCAATTTCCTCTTTGGACATAAACTACAGATATCTGTAGTCACCACTGGAAGGGTGATCAAAAGACATTGTTCTCTTAACAGACTCACTACTGTAAAAATTTATAGGATTTAAACAGAGGAAAATATGTCTAGGCCCAGTTTAATAGTGGCCTATTATCTGTTATACTATATAGATTCTATTTTTTTCGTCCATTCCTTGCAGAATCCCCATGGAAATATAAAAATTCTGGTAAAGCACAATCTCTGGCAAGTCTTCTCAAAGCATAATTTCTGGCATGGGGCCTGGCGGATGCTGGAAGCCACAATGGCAGAGAATTAGGTGTTGGGTGCAGACCTGATTGTTCTGCCAATCTATTGTGTAATTTGCACAGGTCATTTTGCCCCTTTAGGTTTTCAACCTCCTTACTTGAAAAACCAGGTTTTACACACATGATTTCTAAGAATTCTTGCATCTCTGACATGCTATAATTTTCATGAATTGTTGTAATCAAAGATGCTTCATCAAAATGAATTTGTATGATAATTATTGCACTACATATTTCTTGTGTTTACAAATATGGCTTAATATTGATATACAGTCTTTAAATATTTAGTACAATCTCTTCAACATGTACTTCTGGGAAGGATTATAATTTGCGTATCTTAATGAAAATACACTCACAGATGGAGAGTGTTTGCATGTAGGTCAAGCACCCCTATTATGATCTTTTTCTATGCTGCACAGGGGATTGATCCCAGGGCCTCATGCATGCTAATCAAGCATTCTACCACTATAACGCTAACCCTGTTATTTTTGGTGTCAAATTAAAAATGCTGTTTGAATGGCTCAGAGTAATTATTTTTTACCCCGTAGTAAGAAAATATTAGCTTAATACAGTGATAAAAACAGCATGGTACTGGCAAAGAAACCGACCTGAGGATCAGTGGAATAGATTAGAAGATGCAGAAACAACTCCAGACACACTCAGCCACCTCATCTTTGACAAAGGAGCCAATCACCATCATTGGAGGAAAGATAGCCTGTTCAATAAATGGTGTTGGAAAAACTGGATTTCAACCTGTCAGAGATTAAAACTAGACCCATACCTATCACCATGCACTAAACTAAGATCAAAGTGGATTAAAGAGCTAAATA
>NW_004624819.1:7442726-7487607 GCF_000247695.1 Heterocephalus glaber | reverse complement strand
GATAAATGTAAACGAATTGTATACCTAAAATGCACCAATAAAATGTACCAATAACATTTTTTAAAAAAAGAAAATATTAGTTTAAAAAGTATTCTCCTTTTCCTATAACCCTCCATTTTAAAGTAAAGGACTTGGCCTCCACATGAGTATCACTCCATAAGTTAGCAAAAATATTTTTGTCAAGTAAGGGGTTAAATGGTAGGCTAGGTACGCATTAGATTAGAAATCATAACATCATGGATACTTTCATTGTGCTTTGTAGATTTCAGTTCCTCTCTCCACTGTTAACAGTAAAATTGTGCCTTTAGAATTTCTACCATCTCTGGAACCAGAACAACAACGTTTCCCTTCTTTTGACTGTAAATAAGAGAGCCATTTACACTCACTGAGAAACTTCATAACAATCTAAATTATTCTGACCTCCATGTTCCCTTTTGTAAAATTAGGAGGTGGAAACCAAGCATTTTAGTATTTTTCTTCCTTTTTACACCTTTTTATGAGTTTCCAGGGTCTGAGGCAATTCTCAAATGTATAAGGACCACGATCTCTTAAACTTACTCCACTCTGACTTTATTTTTCTCTAAAAACCAAGACGTGGCCAGCAATCTCTGCACTGAAGGTTCGTGTAGAGACTTTGACTTAGACTTGGGAGGTACCAATGCGTTCACCCCCATTCGTGAGGTTAGGACACAGAGTTCCTGGCTCTGTGTGTGCCTGGTTAGGAATTAGTATACCCTCCTGTGAACATTCAGGAATGAGGATTAGGAAGTGGAGTGGTTTCTGGAAGAGGGAATTTTTTAAATTAATACTTCCTAAAAAGCAGAACCTACATAATACTCATAAATTTTTCCCATATAGGAAAATTTGGATAGGTTGCATTTTAATTATCACCGGTGTAGTCTGATAGTAAAATCACATACTGTGCCTTTGCTTGTTTCTTCTTTCACTTTCTTTTCACAAAGTATGGAACATATACACATGCACATTGTCTGTGAATGTACAGTGTTTACATGTACATTGCCCAGCTTAAGATACAGAGTATTAACAGAACTTCACCCTTCCTGTGTGCCTGCCTTAAATCACATCCCTGATATCCTCCCTGAGCCAACATTTAATTGGATATTAGTATTAGTCATTTACTTTTTATGTTTTTGCCATTCGTGTATCTATGAAGGGTGTTTTGCCTGTTTTCAAGCTTTATGTAAATGGAACAACTGTATGGCTTCTTCTATGACTTCCTGTTTTTATGTCCCATTATTTTTTTTAAGATTCATCTATGAACAGTTTGTAGCCACTGGTATATTGTTACTGATTGTAAGCATTCCATGGTGTTATTATACTACAATTTATGTATCTTTTCTACTGTCCACTGTTAATGGATCTGCAGATTATTTCTGTTTTATTTTGATTTTGGTTTAGTTTTGTTTTGCTGTCACAACTTATGAACAGCCATTATCTATTGCCTGGTACGTACATGCAATAATTTTTCTACTATCTATTCCTGGAAGAAAATTATAGTACAGTACACACATTTAACTATACAACACAAGATACACTTAATATTTTTCTGAAGTTATTTAATTAATCTACCATAAGAATTCTACACCCTGGAGCACAAAAGAAGGCATAATCCTGTTGAGTTGTAACGTATGGATTCCTGAGTATAAGTTAAGTAAAATAGGAGAATTCTGTGCATTATCTCAAAGCCTGTTGAAAGTACAGAGCCTTACTCTGAGTTGGACTCCTGAAATGAGAAATGGCTGGTTCAAAGAAGTCTAAGAAAGCTAGCATGGAGGGGCTTGATGAAGAATGCACAATAATAGGAGGCTATGGTTTGGCTGGTGCCATGGCCTGGCTCACAAAGGCTGTGTGATTTGAAGGGTGGGTGCTCTGAGTGATGTTTTGGGCAGTACTGTGGAAAGATAAGAGGTAGGGCCGTATGGGAGGTCATTGGGGGGCTGCTCTCCCTGAAACTCACAAAGGGGTTGTCACACAAGGGAGTCAGGCCCTCCTTTCCTCACTGATGTTTCCCCACTGCTGTTTACACCACGAGGTAAAGTCTTCCATGGTCGGTGCCCACTGAGCCTTCATTACAGCACTGGCTCTCAGACTCCAAAATCATGAACCAAGTGAACTTCTCCACTTTGTAAGTAGCTTTGTCAGATATGTCATTACAGTGACAAAGAGCTGGTGAATACAGATGGGCAGGTATCATTTCTTTTCTATTCATGATTAGATATTTATGTCATTTCAGCCTTTGAAAGGTGACCAGGCTTCAGTGAAATCTATATCAATGAATGCAAGGCTATCAACCAGGAACACAAAGAAAGAATCTGTATTAGCTTTGTCTCATTTCTCTCTCATTGGCCCTCATGCCTTGTCCTTCCTCCTTGCCTCTCTATCTCCCGATCTCCATCTATTCACATTCAGTCATTGTCAGTTCAAAGAAAAATTACTCAAGCCTTTAATGAAACTCTAGGAGAGTCTCATTGCAGAAAGGAAAATATCTCAAGATTTTCTAAGTAACTGACATTGTAAGGAATATATTCTTAGCAACACAAAAGAACACAGAATTTGCATTTATTTTAGGACTTTTTTTCCATTACAAAATCTCTTGGGAGTCATTTAAAATGGAGGTAAAAAAGAATTGCATAAATATCCCTTTTCAGTAGTTATTCTGGCCTGTGGTTACTAAGTGCCATATTAAGTGGACAGGGACCCCAAACTTACAAATAAACAAAAGGCTGCAGTGCATCTCACATACCTACAGACAATGCTATTGAAATGCTTGTGGAACAGCATGGTGTGGCACACCTATAATCCCAGTACCCTGAGAGGCTGAGGCAAGAGGATCACAAGTTCACATCCAGCCTGGACAACTTAGAGACTTAGCAAGACCCTGTCTCAAAAAAAAAGGGCTCAGTAAATAAAAAAAGGTCCGGGCTTCAACACCCAATACCACATATGTACAAAAAGCATGTGGATACTGTTATGAGTGATAGACAGATTTACTTAACAGCATAAATTAATCAGTGTGCCTTGTTTATCCCCTTAATTAATGAACACATAGATTTCAGCTACTGTCAAAACAATGGGGAGAGGACATTCTTGATAATAAAAATAGTTTTGAGTTCCAAACGTTTGGAAACTACTATAGCATAACTCACACCTGCACTTCTAACATTAGTTATATATACACACACACACGTATCTCAAGGAACACATTTTATCCCCATCACTAGAAGGACAGGAGGATATTAAGAAAATTTTTTCTGTAGATATGTGCCTTCTTGCTGTCTCCAAGATAACATTTTAAATTATTAAACAGAATACTTAATCATTGTACTTGAATGCCTTATTTGTAAACACATAAATTAGACAACACCATTATTCAACAGGAGTTCTCACATTGCTTAAGGCACATAATGGCCCTTTTAGCTGCATCTTTGTAGACACCCTTTATAAATCACTAAATGCATAATAGAGGATTTAAAAAGCTTAGTTGATTAAATATGCATCAGAAAACAAGATGATACAAATATTTAATGATAGCTCTTCTTGATTATTTGCATTTTGAAAAATTAGACTTCATTAAAAAGTTTTGACGATTCAACTTCATTACTCAAAACAATTTCTTCCAAACTGAACAGTAATTTATGAACAGCCCTCAATATACATGGGAGTGCACTTATTTTCTCTTTGAGCAAAATTTCCTTGAATAGAGGAGACTTTCTTTTAAATAGCATAAAAATCACACCCCCTACATACAACTCCATTTTATAATTCAGTTCTTCAAATGAAAATAAAAATAACAAGAATGATTCCTCACATGGCCAAGACTCAGCATAAGAATTTCTTGCTAACTCATTTCAGAGGACCGTGGTGGAAAACAGCTAAACTGGCTTCTGGCAGTGTTTCCATATATGAAACAAAAATATAAGTGACAGTATTTTCATTGCTGCTAATAATGAAACTATTGGTGTCTAAATATTTACACTCTGGAAAAACAGGAGATGAGAGCTTGATTGAATTTTTTAAAGTACAGGATGGAAAACTAAAATAGATTTTTTAAAAATTTATGAAATAATGAGAATCTATGATTTTATCTTTTCCCCCAGTGACAGATAAAAAACAAAGCTAAAATGTAAAAAAAGTGAAACAAATATACCAAGGAAAATAACAAATTTAATAAAATTCTTAATTAGATGATTCATGATGTCCACACTTGTCCCTTGCTCGTGAGCTGGTCAATAAATAATATACTGAAGAGAGTTTGTATAAATACGGTCTTGGCACCAGGCAAAGGTAAGATTAGCACTGACTCCTGGAATAGATCCTGGCAGCCTCTCTGGGTGGAAGCTGTGAGTCTGGTGTGAGTTGATGCAAGGGATTCTGTGCAGGACAGTTCGTCCCTTGTATCTACTGTGTTTAGACATGTGAAAATATAGATACTGTAGTGTGCTTACAAAGGAACAGCCACTTGGGGACATTACAAATTTTTATTTTTACAACACAGTCATTTCTTAATTTTGCCCTTCTGTGTAAACTTTCCTATTACTATATGGAAACAAAATGTTGGAATGCAAAGGAAGGCTCCTGAGAGTCTTTGCCTCTTGGATGTTTGGAGAATAAGAATGACCTCCGAAGTGTTGGAGTCTTTGGCAATCCCTCTCTGCTAACAAACAGGGACATCTACTGGGTCAGACTCTCTGTAGGAGACTGCACTTTCATCGTCATGGTAATTGCTGGAGAGGAGTTTGTCTATTAAGAAAGATACAACTGTCTTCAGAGCAGACTGTTTACAAACCATTCATAATTATTCTTCATCTTGAAAGGACAATTGAAATCCACATTTTCCTTCAAACATTTCCATACTATTTCTACATTGCAACCAAATTCCCTTAGCTACTCTATGACTACCTAGATTAAACTCATAGGAGTCTTTAACCTACTAAAATAAATTTGTTTTCTCTCCAAAGCAAGAGGATATATAGTGCTTCATGTTCAGATTTTGCTTGTAGTTTAAAAGTATAATTTACTCATCATAGCTTTGGGCGAGCATAATGAATATCAAGATTGGCAATGCTTTACTTATATTTTCAGAAAGAGTATTAACAAGCAAACATCAAACTATTGCTAATTCTACTTGATACTTAGGTTTTAGTGTTGACTACTTCAAAGCATCCATACCAATTCATGGCACTGCAATTTGGAACTTGTCCAAATACAATGTCAAGTTGTGCCATTCAAGGCTAAAATCTGGGAACAAAACATTTGGTCACAGTGAATGCATTTCAGCAGAGAATTCCTTAATTAAAACTGACACATGTTCTACAATCCAGTGTATCTCCTGAGGTGATAGAAACCTTTGGGTTTTTTTAAAATTATCCCCAAGGAAGCTGTTCTTAAAAATTACAGAGCTCTTCCCCTGACAATGTTGGAGGTGTTAAGAGCATCTTACAAATATCAAAGGTCTCTTGAATTGATGAATATTTTCCTGCAAAATTCTTGAAAGCACCTGCATTAACATTCTCAATTATATGTGACAGAAGGCTGATTCCAAATGGATCACTCAAAAAGAAATCTATAAAAATGAATTCAATAATTATGTAACTGGAGAAGACAAGGGAATATGTTTCAGAAGTGGTTTGGTGTAGGGGTCAATAGACATCATTATGACCCTTCCTTTGGGTTCATGTGTCATCTGGATTTCCTTTTCACAGAGGCAAGATGCCTGCAGCACTGAGGGCCTCATATCCTTCCTACTGCAGTCTAATAGAGGACTCACCGTGTCTCAGTATTCTTCTAAATGTTCTTAAATATCTTCTTTTTTATTAATTAAGTTTATTGGTACATTTTAGGTATACGAAATTATGACATTCATCTTTGGGAATTTGTACCTTTACATGATATATCTTGGTTCTTATTTTTTTCCCCATTCCCCTTTAACTGAGAGCTGAATTATGCCTAATTCTCTCTGAGTATGTCACTCGCCCATCACTGAGTCAGTAACTGTGACCAGTGAACACAAGATACAACACACCCCTACACTTAGGCCTTGGACACATATTGCACCCCTGAAGTTGAGAATGGAGACCCATCCAGATTACAGAAAAGAGTGCAGGCAAAAATTAACCTATAAACTGGAACTGAAGTCTTCTATTCAGTTCTGAGGACAGAATCCAGCCTGCTTGCCAATCCAGCCTGCTTGCCACTCCAGCCTCGTGAAACGGATTTCCATCAGCTCATCACAAACAACCTCCTGCACGTAAAAGAGCTCTTAAAAGTCATCTAGTAAGCGATGCTTGGTAGTACAGTAAATTGCTAGTAAAATTATTCACTATGCCGAACTCAGTATTGACACTCCTTAAGTAGATTTTCCATAGTAACATGCACAAATACTTGCAACTTGAATTCAGAATTCAAATTTTATTTTATTCAGATTTAGACAAAGTCTAACATTAAGATAATTTTTCTTGCTTTTATGTAAGCACAGTCATTAAACTGCTCCTTCCTCTCCATGAAAACATTATATAATACTGCACTGTACTTTTTCTATTAAAGATCTAAAAAAATGGGAAGAACAAAGATCAATCAAAAATATTCTCTAAGGAAAAAGAAATATATTATTAGGTACAAACTCTCCAAGTAGAGCATAAAAGTACTATCACATTTGATATCCTAAGTACTAATTTTTCATGCCTGACAGGACTACAGAGAAAATCATTTAATCTTAAAATTTCCTAATAAAGGTCTTTCCTCAACATTCTGTCCACATTTTCTCTATAAGGCAGGCCAGGAAGACATTAACACTAGCATATCACTAAGAAAGAGGTTATTCTGGAGCTGTTCCCCAAAAAGATCTCTGCTCATCCAAGCAGACACAGCTGCACTTCAGCTCTGCTAATTCCTTCCCAGGCCCTTCATTCACTCCAAGCATCGCTGAGTATCCCATTCCCCCAGAACTGTGCTAGTGGGTGGGATTCAACAAGGAACAAGAAAACAGTGGCCCCAGCTGTGTGGTGCTTCCAGGCCAGTAAGAACCACAGATACTAATCCCATTACTACACAGTTGCATCACATTCATTAGCACAAACTGCAATTAGTCTTTTAAAGGATATTTTTCAATATCTGGCTAGAAGGTCTCAGACCTGCCTGGACCACTCTGGAGGCCTAGGGATGTTGCCTTTGAGCTGAGCATAAAAGAAGGATGAAAGTCTGGGCCACACCTTATTCTGAAGCCTCTGACAGCCATGTCCTTGGAGCACAGAGAGCAAGATGAGTTACTGCAGGGTTGGGTCATGAAGGACATTTAGGCTACAAGGACTTCAGCCTTTGTCCTAAAAATTTATCCTAAAATTTAACTTAAAGTAATCTTAAATAAAAGGTAATCAGATTTGTATTTGACAAACCATTCCTCACCTCTTAGATCTCTTTCAAATCTATCCTTTTATTCTGTCTACTCTTTCAGGGCCTCAGTTTCAGGGCCTTGCTATTTCTAGCATACTAAGCTCACATTGGGTTTCTTTCCTCCAGTTAGGGTCCTCTTGCCAATTCATCCTTCCAATCTTAGCCAAGTATGAGGAAGACTGATTTAATTATCTTACTTCTGTGCCGGAATATCTCAAGGAAGGTGTTTCTTCATGGTCTTTAGGATAAAATACCAGCAACTCAGTGTAGCAAATTGGACCTTTAAGAATGCACTCTTTGACCTTTCCCTTATAACAATGCATCCATCGCTTTATCTTTGAGAGTCAATGCTAATATTATCCCTCGGCACAGAATTTTCAGCATCAAGCCCATGCATAACCCTGCTATTTAGAACTTGTCCATCTACACATTGGGACCTTCAGATTAGCTTCCTACAATACTTAAGTCTCAATATCAATCAAACTTTCCAGAACAGGTTCTTTTTGTATCCCAGGATCTACCACCTAGCATGATATGTAGTAAGCATTTAAGAAACATCTGTACAATTAGTGCTGATTATTGTAGTGCTCTAAAAAAGAGTAATATTTAGCATGTGCTATGTGTTTTAACTACTTTAGAAGACACACACTAGGAAACCAAAGCTTGAATGAGAAAATGAATAGGTCAATTCAAATAATTCATTATGGGGCTCCATAATCAAAATAACTTTCAAGTTTTATCTTACATGAGCAATAGTAAAATCACATTTTTGTTAGTAGATTTTCATCACTGTGACAAAATACCCTAGAAGAACAATTTTAAAAAAGGAAGGAGGAGGTTTTAGTTCATGGACTCCATTGCATTTAGGACTGCAGTGAGGCAGAAATACTGAGGAAGAAGGACATGGAAACCTGTTTGCCTCATGGCAGCCTGGAAGCAGAGAGCAAGGGAAAGAGGCAGAAAGGAAGGGGCCAGGACAAACGCACTCCCTGAGGCCACACCCCATGACCTATGGCCTTCAGACAGACCCACCTCCTGGACTTTCATTTCCTCCTACCATGCCAGCAGATTATGATCTTATTAACAGATTAATCCACTGATGAAGTTGGAGATTGTTATATAATCGTCTTCTAAAAACCCCACCTCTGAACACCTGAGACCTTGGGGGCCATTTCGTGTCATAAGCTCTCTACTGTCCAATCATACATAATGTAAGTAAACCATCGTCACCCTTGCTATGTATGATGCCTTCTAATATCTTTCTTAAAACTATTTCACTTTTAATATATTGGCTGAAAACCATTAAATGTGTTTTATGACTCATTTGGAGAAACACAACTTTACCCTTTTGACTTATGTAGGATTACCTTCACATAATTTCTATAAAAAATAATTAAGCATACATAAAAAGTAATTGCTTATGCAATTTTGCTAATTTTTAGGGTTACTCATAACTCGCCTATTTCCTAAAAAAGTGATCCTCACTGTAAACGCTAACACTACATTTTAACAATAATGAATACATTGTGATAATTTTTTACATTTCACACACTGCCATCATGGTAAGCGGGCCTTGTAGCTCTCACTGAACCAGCCAGTTTCTGTTTTCAATCTTCCGTGTGGTGTAAGTATTGAATCTATTTCCCTATCACTAAAGAGTTAAAACCTTTGTATGGTGCTCTACTTCCACTAGATGTGCTTGCTTTCTTTATTTTCAATAATTACTATAAAATGTGATTAGAGTATAATTTTCTTGAAATGAAGCTACTGACAGAAATAACTTAAACATATATATGAGGAATCATCCCAGAATATTATTTCTTTTCTCAATTGTATCACTGTGGATAAATTATAGATAGCTCTCTTATACCTATGATGTTTGGCAAGAAAATGTGCAACATTTTTTAGTAAGCTTAATGAGCACACATCTGCCAATTTTTATGTTGTCACATGAAAAATAATGAATACTACACTCTATATGTCAGCATTTCAGCACCTCATAAAGGATTGTCCACTGTTTTTCTAAATGAAAGAACAGCAAAATTCAAAAAGATAAGATTTAGGCAATGATTTGCTGTAGAAACAATCATTCAAAAAATTCCTCTACAGGAACCATACCAGAAATGGAAATGTTTATCTTGGTACATGCCTTCCCAATTAAAGTTGTGATTATTTTAAATTGACATTTTTGAAAAGCACACTTGTATAAATAAGTGTTTTGTTTTTAAATAATTCATTTTTCAAAATGAGATACAAGCTCTGTTGAGAAATTTGTCAGAATTAAGTTTCTCTCCCTAACCTCCTGCTAACTATAGTAACACAGCTGCGACGAATCCTAAATTTGAATACACAACTTGTGTAAGTGGGACATAGAATGCTGCTCCTCAAGTAGGGAATTGAGTCCTCTTGATATGCTTTAAGGCCATGAATTCCCTTCCCATATTTAGTAGTTATACTAAAACTGAAAGCTTGAGAGAATGGGAATAGAGAAAGGAAGCTATCAAATATCCATATTCATATAGGTATTTTTCTAGATGCATTTGATGAATTGGAGAAATTGTTTAAATCAGGAAATGTCAAGCCTATTTATTGCAGATTTTCCATATGGTTTGATGGACTGAAAAAAACCAAGTGAGAATGTTTCTGCATAAGAAGACAACCCCAAACAGGATGTAGAGAACAACAGGATGAGCAGAGTATCCCTGTGGAGCAGGAATCTTCAGCAGCACTGCCCCCCACATAGTTTAGGTGCCTGGTGCCCCGGTGACACACAGGGGCTGCTCAATGGTCAGCAGAAATGATGGTCTGGAGGGGGGGTGTTAGATCCTGAATAGAGGAAGGGGAAATCAGTGCAGTGGCTGCTTACAGGAAGTCTGATCAGGAAAGATAATGTATTACAGATAATTGGGAGTCAGGTTTTCCATGGCCAGAAGGAAGGTACAAACAGAGAGCAAAACCTAGGATGAATCCTGTGATGAAACACTGACATTGGATTTATGAATGTGAATTCAAGCTTTTCATCATATTTGGGTGGACATACAAGTGAATGCAGAAATAAATGTGTTTATGTTCATCAGAGTTCTCCAAGAAACAGGAGATCTGTAAGATTTAGCATGATCAATTAGCTGATGGGTTTACGGAGCTGACCATCCCTGGTCGCAAGCTGGAGAAATGGAACTGCTGAAGGCACAGTTCCAGTGCAAAGGCCAGGGCCCTGACAACCTAGAGGAGCCTTTTGTTGTGAAGGCAGAAAAGACCCAGCTCAACCACAGTAGGGCAGGAGGCGATCCCCAGTTCTCATGGGAGGATCAGCATTTTTGTTCTGTTCAGATCTTCAACTGATCAGATGAGGCCTGCTCACATTCAAGAGCACAATCTGCTTTATTCAGTCGATTATCCAGAAGTTCCTAAGCTTGAGGTAGGAGGATTACAAGTTTGAGCCCAGCCTGGGCAACTTAGTAACAGATTGCAACATCCAATAAAATAAGGATTCCCGGGCCCAAATTTATATCAATTAATTAATTAATTGAGAGATTCATGAAAGATGAGATATGTACATACTCTCAAAGTATATCCCCACTAAATATGCAGTAATTACAGAAGGAAAATAGTAACTTTCCAGTGGAGAATCCTGGCAGACACGACTTTAAACACGTGCTAAGTTTTAACATGAGCAGTAATAGGACAAATCAAATCAAATCATGTACTGTCAGATAGAATGCAATGAGATGAATGTAAAATCACTTTCTATGGCATTTTCATGCGAAATAACATACATGATGAGGAAATACAAGAAAAAAACCCACATTAAGAAATGTTCTACAAAATAGTAGATCTTTATCTTCAAAAGCATCAAGCTCATACAGCCAAGGAAAGCCTAGGGACTTGTTCCAAATTAAAGAAGAATAAAGAAATGTGGCAACTCAGTGCAACATTTGTTTCTGAACTGTATTCTTTATTATAAAGGACTCTGTCTGAATAATCGATATAAATAGGATCTGAGATTATATGATCGTGATATATTTGTATCAATTTCCTGAAGTTACTGTTTTGTGTAATGTAAGATAGTGTTGTCATTTTAATAAAAATATCCACTAAAGTATTTGGGGGAGTCACATTATCCTTTTTACTCTCAAATTCAAGGAAAGGTGGAAAGATCTTTGTTCTGTTTTACAATTTTTCTCAATATTTGAAATTCTTTCAAAACTATGTGAATATTTTATTCCACTGGCAAAGACAAATATCACTTCTTTCCTAAAGAATA
This sequence comes from Heterocephalus glaber, assembly GCF_000247695.1. The sequence continues at coordinate 7,475,933 of NW_004624819.1, read as the reverse complement.
CAACTCTCTTGCTATATTCCCTTAACTCTCAGGCAGGTCTGCTTAGTGTGAAATGGCAGTAGGTACTGCAGTCCCTTATCTTATAAAGTACTATGTGTGATTTCTTAAATCTTGAAAAAAAAAATCTTAGTTTGGAAATTTTTATTATGCAGAAACTTCCAAACATTGGTACTTGCATACACACAATGACAGAGAGAATGTTCCCATTTCCTCCTTGGATGAGTCTGTTTTTTTAGGGACTTTCCCCATATGGTGACAATCCTTACCACTGCAATGAGATGGACTTACAGTTATTATCACCTTTCTCTTTTGTTCTATGTATCTTTAAGTATACTTATTTCTTAGTTGATGGCTCTGTTACCTTTCAGACTCTTGACCTCTGCCTCCTTGCAACCCTCCCCTCACTGGACTCTGCGTCCTTTACCTGGCCCTCCTCTCACTCCTCCAGGAATTCCTTCTCTGTGGTGCTCACCGGTGGTTTCTCCTCTGATGACCCCTAAAATATCGATGTTCATCTGGCCTGTGGTCTTAGGTCTCACCTGGTCCCCCACTGTGTACGTTTCTCTGAATCATCTCTTTGACGTCTTGCTCATCACCGTGTGCTGATGTGTCAGTTCTCTACAGTAGACAGGCACACTCCCAAGCACAGACCGGAAGAGCCCAGCTTATATTGGTACATACATCCTTTCATACCGCGGGTGTCTCAAAGTGAATTCACCGCCAGACCCCATGCCCTGCCCCGCTCCCTTGGGCCTGGTGCTGTGCTTCGTTTTGCCCAGTGAACTGTCTCTCCATTTATCTCGTGGCCAAGCAGCCTCCAGGAACCTGTCAACTTCCTATCTATCAGAACCTTGCATTTTCTTCCCTCCTTCCGCACTGCCTTTCATTAGACTATCAGCATATTTTCTCCGGATTTCAACCTCATCCATGGCGGCCTGGACAACAGTTTTGACCTCTTTGAAGTGTTCTTTAGGATAATGCAAGGTCAAATTCAATGGGCCATGAAAATCCTCTGGCTGAAATTCTGTGTTGTTTTCCTGTGGTCTTTGAATAAAAATGCAAACTGCTGAGCAAGATTCATGATCCTTCACAGTCCCGCCACCCTTCACTTCTCCAATTTCATCTCTTCTCATTCCCCGTGTCAGGACCAAGTTCAGCGTCTCTCCGTGACAAAGTGACGCTTTATCCAGATTGCAGATTGGAACACACTGCAGGCTCTGTTCTCTTTCCGTTTCTCCACCTGGTTACCTGTCGGCCTAATGAACAACACCATTTTCCAAGGAGCCTCCCCCAACTGCCTCTGCCGCTGGTTGTTCCCTCAGAGTCCAGTGATTGCCTCTCATTTCTATCAGAGCACTATCATATCGTATTACTGTTTTCTGTCTCCACCTTCAAAACTACAATCAAGCCTGTTATGATTTAGATGGAGAATCTCTCAAATTCCTTTTGCACTCGAAGGTGAGGTCTTGAGGAAGTGGTTGGATCCTGGGGGCATTGTACTCATTAGTGGATTTACCCGCTGCTGAGTTCATTGGCTGAGTGTGCTGTCAGGAGGTGCTGGTCACTGAGGACCTGGCCTGGCAGGGTGGATATCCCTCCCAGCCCTTGCTCTCTGCTTCCTGGTGGCCATGATTCGAGAAGCCTTCCTCTGCCCAGGCCCTCCTGCAGTGCCCTTTCTGCCTTGGAGCCTGCTGACCATGGACTGACACTTCTCAAACTGACTCAGAATAAACCTCTCCTCCTTTAAGTTGTGGGTGTCGGATATTATGTCTCAGTCACTAAAAATTGACTAAGACAAGACTTTCAATAGCTTTGCACAACTCCCAGCATAAAACTCAATTCCTTACGCTAATTCACAAACCTCTAGGTTATCTGACCCCTGTCTCAATGTCCTACCTCTTCTAATAGCAACCTCTCCACTCCTTGTCCCACCCCTCCCCCAGTCCGGAAGTATTCAGGCCTCCCTGGACCTCAGATGTGCTGAGTTCACTTTATGAACTGCCTGCAAGCCCTGGTCTCCTCCTGGTCATTCCTAGTTGAATATTGGGCTTCTTGCATGTTAGACAACTGCTCTACTACCGAACAACTCTCTGAACTCCCACCATTTTAATTCTCTGCATAGTGATTATCCCTGTTGAATATTTTTCTTAATTATTAAATTTTTAAAAATCTGTGTATTCCAGCCAGAAGATAAACTCAATGAGAGAATAGACCCTGTATGCTATTTTCTTTATGTAGACCAAAATCCAGAAAAACACATCAATAAATGTGTTGAACAAATGCCTCTCCCGTAAGTCCAGAGACTGAAGAACAGACACTGTCTTGTTAATCTTTCTTTCTGCAGTGCCATCCTTGACATACCAAACTGTCATTTTACTACTCACTCGACAGATATTTTTATGTTATTTCTATATCCAATACATTGCACTGTGGCTATAAGTAAGTCAAACACATTCCAATATGAAAAACACACACTCCATCAGAAAATCTCCAAACATAAAATGGCTATGTATTTTTCTCGAATCCCCCAATTTTTCAGAATCACCCTTTACTTTGATCACACAAAACAATTCTAATGCCAAATGAAGCCCAGCACCCTTGCTGATACTGCTAAGAATTCATCGGAGGATAAGAGTGATTATTTCCATGAATCACTTGTCATCTCTTGCTCCAAATTCTTCCCTAGGTTCTACCTCCGATTTCTTCACATCATCTTATTTACAATGGCTGTTATTCACTAACCCCCAGAGAAGAATTGCCCCGCTATACTCTATTAAAAACAAACCCGTTAAGGTAACTGATCTCTAATGAATATTTGGGAATTTGGGAGGAAATTATAATTCAAGACAGAAATCAATCTGCTATTAAATAACTCTTTTGAAAGCTCACAGACTTCCCCTAGTAAGAAATCCCTCACCAACCTTTTCTCCCCTTAGTCTGTCGTTGTGTTCCTGGGTCTCTACATCTACCTACAAAACTTTCCAATGTTTTATAATCCAGAAAGTGTAGATTCCCTGGTAGCACAGTCTGTCTCCTAAGTAAACTCACATCGTATTTCATTCACAAGGGACCACTATTAAGCTTTCTTTAAAAGAAAAATAAAGCTATCTGCTTTCCCTCCTTGGGAAGTGACCCTGTTTGCCCTGAGGGGAGCCATCATCTCCCACATTTTAGGCTGCGGATTTCTGTCAACAGTGCCTAAAACTGCATAAAGTTTAGGTTAAACACACTGCACAATTGACTCATTGAAACTTACTGGAACTGTTTAGACTGATACCTTTGAGTCTTTCACAAGAGTTGCCCTTCAACTACAACTCTCAATCTGCATTTTTTTGAGTTGGAATTTTGACCGAAGTACAGAGAACTATCCCTGTTAAGGTTGATCTTATTATATTTGGCCCATCATTTCAGTCTGTCAAGATCTTTTAGAATCTGGATTCTGGCATGCAATCTATTCACTAAGCCTGCCAACTTCACGTCAAATGCAACTTGCTGAAGTATGTTCGCTATCCTCGCATAAGCCACCAAAAATGGCTAACAGGCATGTGCTGTTTTGTAACAGGATTCCAAGAACAAAAAAGAAGTTAAAAATCACCAAATGAGACATGAAAGGACAAATATCTTTATAGTGGGAATGAAGGTCTCATGTGGAGGCCCGTATCTCCTATTTTCCTTGGCAATTCCTTCTCTACTCACTTTGAGGTTTGGGTTGATGTGGTGAGAGAATAAGACCTGACCCAAGTGGGCCTCCTAAAATATTTTTATATGACAGGGTTAGAGATAGGTTAAGGCAACTGAGAGGCCAAAGACCAAAAAGCTCACTCTCAAAAGAGTCTGGCGAGGACAGAGTGGCGTTTGCAGTCTGTGGGAGTGAATTCCCTCTTAAAATGTGCATGGAAGGCCTCTCTTGCTTCCTCCTAGTCCAAGTCCCACAGTGTTAAACTTGCAGTGTTTTCTTCCTTAGAATTCACTTCTTCAGCCTGAGCTTGAGCTGTCTGTCACCTTGCCTCCTTCCTCATTGCTTGCAAAAACACCACAGTTAATGCTCCTAGAGAATGCCAGTGCTTGAATTTGGTCTCAATTCTTTACTCTAGTGAGGCAAGATCAAAACTACTGCTGTGAGTTCCAAAGATCAGAAATTATAATAAATGTAATCCGCTTTCTTAGTTTAGAACATGCCATTTTTTGCCTTCAATACTTTTTGTAATCTTTTATGCTGGCCACGACATTACTTTCTTTGATCTGGTTGCCTCAGTCCTTTGAAGTTTGGTCCACCAAAACCATCACCTCCTGGAAAGCTGGTCACTGGTGGCTTATGGGCCCTTCTGGAAACCCTGCATGGTCCATTCGGTTACCTTACTTTATGAAGACCTGCTCAGCTCTGTTTACTGAATGGTCTGTATTGCTCCAGTGCTTTCAAGTCTCTGTCCTCAGGACCGATGTGTAAGTGATCACAAAGCTCTGAGGGGCAATACTTCTCCCCTCCTCTTTCCCCACGTCCACCACTATCGCTCCAGTGCTAACCCACTCGTGGAGACTGGTCTCCCCACCACAAAGTTACATGTCAGTTTGCCTATTCTGTTTTATGTAACTTTTCACCATAAATCCTACCTCATTTGCTTTTTAAAGTAGCATTTCATAGTTCCTTAATGAATGGATGAATGAACTAATGAGAAAAAACAGTAGGAACTAGGCATCCAACATTTCGGAAGCTATGATCCAGTCCCCTGAGTTGCTAATCTTCCTTCCCATGCATGAATGCAGGGGAGCCAGGCAGATGGTGACTATGACATCTGGGCACATCTCAGCTTCTCATCACTAGTGATAAGCATTGATTTACAGAAGCATGCAAGCTGGCAAAAACCATAATTAGCAAGTTGAAGGTCTAAGGGATGAAAGGGCTTAAAGAGAACGTAATAAAATGGTGTCTAATATAAAATGGTAATATCACTATTGTTATTTTTTTCATATGCACCTGCTTATGTGCATGTGTATCCATGCTTGTGTGTGCCCATGCACACACACACACACACACACACACACACACATACACACTCACACATGGAGTAAGTACAAAGTTTAAAGGGCAGCTCATTCCAGAACAAGCCACTTTGTTACTCTCACTTGCTGCAGTGGTGCCCCTTTCATTGCTCAAGCACCAACAGACAAGAGAAGAGGAGGAAAAGTAGGGAAAGGGGGAATATACAGCATTGAGATGTGTAGTGTGCATGTACCAATGTCCCACAATGAATGGAACCATTATGTACTGCAAACATGGACTAATAAAACTTTTTAAAAACACAAGTAGCTAAAGTAGAGTCTTAATAAGCTAAGGTCAACTATATTATCTTATATAAGACAGATTATATGTCTCCTTAATATTTTAAAATTTGATTCAATCGGATTAATTTTATGATTTCATTTTGTACTTTCATATTCCCTTGTAATGTTTTCCCAAGTCTTTGTCATTCAACAACTATATTGCAACATTACTAGACATTAAGGAGAAGGCTTTGGGTACACAGCAGTGAAAATATCCATAATCTTCCTTCATGGAATTTATGGAATAGAAGGACAGGATTAGCTCGTATGTAAAGAAATATTTGGTCAAGGATTCACTGTATTTCTAATCGATGACACCTGTTAAATGGTATGAGTCCACTATTTAGAAAGAGAAGAGTAGATAGGTAATCAACAAATGAGAGATTTAAGTAAATTTATAGAATATGCAAAAGAGGTAAGTAAATAATGTCTGTAGAATTAGTTCAGAGAAAATCTTCAGCCTACAATACATTTAACTAATCTGCAATGAATTTAGGCCTTACTTGGGGGTAAAAATGCTAGATTCAGTCAAGGGTAAAGTTGCTGTATGTACGTGACTAAAGACAGAAGTAGTCAGTATTCAGAACAATTGACTAACTGCCTTGCATATATATCTTCCAACCTCCAAGAGAGACACGCTGGAAATTAGGCTCTGTAGAGCAGCCAGGAGGAGACTTCTCTAAGAAGTGGAAAATTCTAAGGGAACAGAGCTTTTTAAATTTCCCCAACATAAGAATCATAAATGCAGACTTCCCTCCTGCCTCCCCTACTCATTATACCAAAGAGGTGCTTGCCTATCAGTCCCTTCCACTTACACAGAGATAACAGTATGTTTTTACCAGCTTATTTGTAAAAAAAATAAAATAAAATAAAAGTAAGCAGACACAATGCACCAGAAGCTTGAAAACAGCTTTCAGTATGAAACAGTGACCAAAATAAACTAACTTTACAATTGAAAAATGATAAAATATTTCCAGTTGTTATCCTCAGAGACTCATGAAGAAGCTGAACCCATAAAACAGGAATAGGAAGCTACAAAAGAACAAACAGAGAATTGAAATTCTTAATGTGAAAAGTGTGGCTTCCAAAAAGTCATAGATGAATTGAAAGAGAAAGATAAGTAATCTCTCAGAACATAGAGCAGGGGAAAAAAGGGACTGAAGATATGACAGAAGACAGTAGAAGTGTCAAGAAACAACCCAGGGTGTTCAAACAACTGATTAATAGACAAGATTTCAAACTCTCTCTCTCTCTCATAATTAATTTGTAAGGTCTCTCTCTACAATAATTAATTTATTAATTATTGTAATAAATGAATAAATAAATGAATGAATCCGATGCCAGATAAATGTAACAGGGTGAAGGGAACAGGAAAAATGTGTTAGTACATGTACCGATTCCCTACAGTGAATGCAATCATTAGATACTGCAAATATGTACTGATAAAAGTGAAAAATAAGCAGAGAGAAAAGTCAGGGCATGTATAAAGGAAAGAGAATTATAAACATGAGAAGTCTTATTTTGTTTTTGTTTCTACCAGCATCACTGGACTGTGGAAATAAAATGTCACAAGGGTTCTGAGAGGTCATTATTTCAAGCCTACAGCTATGTGTGTAAAAGTTGTAAATAGGGAGTTGATAGATTTTTAAATTTTAGATATATGAGGACTAGGAACAATAAACTTTCCCAACTAGTAGATGAAAGCAAGTACTGGTTGTTGTTTTGCTTTTAAGCAGCCTACACATAATGCCTCTATTTCCTCATTGTTTTTATATACTCTTAAACCCTCTGGAGTTTAGTTCTTATCCCCAAGTCTTCATACAAATTGTTATCCACAAAGGTCTCAAATGGCTTTCCAGTAGCAAGAGCCGGGGGAAGCTTCATTGTTATTGAATCTTCGCATGATATTTGATATTATTAACTTCCCTCCTATTCTTTAAATTCTCCTTCCTTTGGCCCCCATGACCCTACATGTTCCATGCTTCCTTCCTTCTCTGGATTTTCCTCCTTGCTCCACCCTTAGGTGTTAGCATTGTCTGCCCTCTGCCCTAGCTTTTCAACACTCTCTCTTCTTGGACAGCCCCAAATATGTGCAGAGCAGAACAACCATGTATAGGCTGTTGACTCCGCCATTTGTATTTTCAGTTCAGATTTGTTGCATGGTCTCAAAAGCCTAACGTCAAACCCCAATCACATATGTCCACTTGGATGTGTAAAACTGGGCCTATTTTCTTTCCCCTTGACTCCATATAGACATAGTTCTTGGCATTTTCTATCTCAGTTTTACACATAGTTTTCCAAGCCAGAAATCTCCATCTTGGTCTCTCCCTTTGATTCATTCCATACCAGGTCTACGTAGTAAGACCACTCCCCAGTTCCTTGGATTAGTTCCATCTCACTGTTGCCACTGCTATTGCTTTTGTGTGGCTCTTCCATTACCGCTCCTACAGTGCTGCATTAATTTCCAAGTGATTTCCCAGGCTCCAGTTAATCCCAGCTCCTCATGCACACAACGGGTCCCTGGAGTGATCTTCATCAACTGCCAACCTTGCCTTTATTGCTAAGTTTCTTCCACTAGATGGTAAAGTCTTCATGGAAGAACCCACAGTTTTCATTTTTATGACACTTAGTAGAATGTAATTGTTGTTCTAGGCTTAAACATGGTCATATATCCCAACACTTAACATACTACTTGGCATTTGAATTCTGGATAATGCGTTATGAAGAGAAGAAACAGACTTTACCAAAAATTGTAGGGATTGGTGGATTATTCATAACATCAGGGTTTAAGATTTCTCTCCACAACTTAGAAGTAAAAAATAAAAGTTTCATTATAGTGTAAGATCAAAAACTTAGTATTTTGAAGTCAGAAATTAAACTGTCAGCATTTGTCAGTTGAGTATATTAAATTAATCATTACATCTATACTGCTTTTTAAAGCTCAGTCACAAAAATCACTAAATCAAGAAGAGAATCATTAGTTCAAATATAGAACACATTAAAAATCAAATAAAAATGCATTTAAGCATCTAATTTCTAAATTACATAGTGCTTTTTATTTATATGGTCTATATGAAGAGAGCTTTTCATACAGAAGTAAAGCATGAATTTGTTACTGAATACTCTGTCTTCTGCTTCCCTGTGGTTAACTTTCAGCTAACGGTGTGTGGTAAACATCAAACGCTGTTATAAGTCCATCTTGGCTTACATGGGTGCTCAAAAGAAGGCTACTGCTGAATTGGAAATGAAAAAAGTATTGATTGAACAGTGAAATTGATTGGACCTTTAAATGTTTTGCATCTGTTTGTTTCCTATGTACTTTCAAATGGGTTGACTGATTTTGATCAAATTTCCTACCCTCAAATTTTAAGTATCAAGAAGAATGCCTCACTTAGGAAAAGTTTTGTCATATGGAAAGTTTGTCTTCAAAGAACTCCATGTCTTTAGATAAGGTGAGGACATTTCTTGAGCAGAATCACAAAGTGAATCCAACATGTCCCAGATAGCTGCATATCTCTGGCCTCTCAATTTCCCCTCTGCATGGTGTCCCTTATTCTTCTTTCATGGGATCAATCACATTTGTGATCAGAACCTGAAAGTTCTTACTACTGATATCAAAAGTGTAACTATTAATAATGACAGAAAGATGCATTCATATTCCACTACATCAAATTCCATCTTACTCTTTGGAGTGTGGCATTGTATTGTACAAACATGGGAAACTAACTTAAACCTCTTTGAGCTTCTACTTTGTCAACCACAAATGGACTAAGATACTACCTGGCTCATTAATTTGGGAATTATGAAAGAAACTACACAATATATATTTCATAGCAGAGTGTTTGACATAGAGTTAATGCTTGCTAGATGTTAGCTATTGATATCACTTAGCCCCAGATGATGTCTCCCACAGTAACTTTAAATAAGAAGCAAAAATTCCACACTCAAGTCTTTTAAACATTTTTATTTTAAAATAACTACAGGAAATACTGAAGAACTTGAAAAAAAAATACACAGGGTAGTCTTGTAGGCTTTTCATCCAGGTTTGTCCTGTATCTGGAATGACTATAGTATAATTTCAAATGCAGGGAAATGACATAGGTACAATCTGCAGAGCATGATTCATTTTTTAAGTTTTGTTTTTTTTTTTATACTGGGGATTGAACTCAATACCTCATGCTTAGGAGGCAGGCACAGTGCCACTGAGCTAAATCCCTGGCCCCAGAGCATGGTTCATCTTTGTCAGTTTTGCATGCATTTATGTGTGTATGTGTACGAGTGTGGCTCTTTAGAATTTTATCACATGGGTAAATTTGTGTAATTACCATGCAATCAAGACAGAGATAATTACACTATAAAACTCCCTATGTTTTCCCTTTGTATCCACACCCATACTCCTTATCCCTAGGCCTACCTCCTTTACAAGCACAAATCTGTCCTTCATCTCTACCCAAGGATGTTATGTAAGTGGAATCACATAATATGTAACCTTTGGAGATCAGTGTTGTTTACACAAAGATTCCATTAACATACATTCAAGTTGTGTATATCAATGTGTGTGTGTGTGTGTGTGTGTGTGAGAGAGAGAGAGAGAGAAAGAGAGAGAGAGAGATTTGGAAATAGCAATTACTTTAACCAATTGTGAAGACATTTGAGTTGTTTCAAGATTTTTGCTATTACAAACAAATGAAGCTGTATAATTTTTAATTTCTCTGGTATAAATGTACACAAGTACAATTATTTCATCAGCAGGTTTATGCATTTTTAATTTTGAGAGAAACTGATAAAATATTTCCCAAAGTAGCTCTCCCATTTTCCCACTGTCTTAGTTACTTTTCTCATTGCTAAGACAAAATATCCGAAACTCAAAGTTAAAGGAGAAAAGATTTATTTAGTTCACAGTTTGTAGTGGTTTCAGCTCGTAGTTGACTGGCTCCAAGGCAGGGTGGCATGGCAGAGAGGCATTGCAGAGGAGAAATAGTTCACAGCAAGCAGACAAGCAAGAGCAAGCAAGGAACCTTCACAGCTTTTTTCTGCCCCTTTTATACTCTATCTAGGCTACAGGATTAGGGCAGTGTCAAACCAATCAGTGGACTGATTTTAGTAATCACACACCCTTAATCCCAGCATTGTACCATGAATCAATCACACACTCTAAATTCAGCCACTTCTGAAAAAGCCCTAACCATGACCACATGAAGCTTTGGGGGTGTCATCTAAACACAAGCCATAGCAAGCAATAGATGAACAAACAAATTCTCCACATTTTTGTCAGGATTTGGTGTTATCATTGCATTTTATTTTAGGGGTATAGTGACATCTCCTTGTGGTTTGATCAATTTTATATCTTTAAATCTGAAGTGATATTCCCTGATTGATTGATGATGTTATATTTTCTCTTATTTGTCTTGCTAGAGGTAAATATTTTAATTGATGTTTACATGATATATTTTTCTTTTGGTTTTCTTTCAAATTATCTATATTTGAAATTACATTCACATATAAAGTTTAGAGTTATGTTTTAAAAATCCATTCTACTAATAACTATTTTAACTGATTTATTTATATAATTCACATTTAACATCATTATTGATCCTTTAGGGCTCAAGCTTGGCATTTTGTTTATTGTTTTCTGTTTTTTCACCATTTTTCATCTCTTTAGTCTTCCTTCTTGTGGGTTGCTTTGAAAATTCTTTAGAATTTCATTTTGATTCATCTAAAATATTTTTTGAGGATCTAAAGTATTTTTGAGTCTTTTTTTTGTATAATTTTACTGGTTCCTAGATAGTAAATCATGCATATATAACTTGTCACAATCTATCTGTGTCATGCTTTCCCAGTTCTAATGAAATTTGCTGCCACTATACTTGATCATGTACTTTGAAAACCTCTGGAACTGGTTTGCAGGAAAAGTTTGGAAAGGTTTGGAGATGTCGGCTATAGAATTCCTGGAATACTCTCTGTCAACATTGATCGACAACTCTGATAGAAATGTAGACAGTAAGGACGGCTTATGAAGTTTCAGGTGAAAATGAGGACTCTATTGAGAATTGCATTAAAGGTCATTTGTGTTACATTCTGGCAAAGAATTTGTCCTCATTTTGTTCGTGTTCTGAGATGTTATGGAAGGCTTTTAAATGTGGGATACTAATTAAACTAGTGAAGGAAATTTCAAGGCAGCCCAATGTTCAGGCAGTGATATGAACACTGTTGGCTGTTTGTAGCTAGATTTATAGTGAGACTTAGGAACAAAAGACAAGCATAAAGATTTTGAAACTTTTGGTTTGGCCAGAATAGAAGCACTGTAAAGTTGGGATAAGGAGATTTTTGATGCTGAAGAGATTAGCATCATTCAAAGAGAAAACAAAACAAAAAACAAACAATAAAAACCAAAAGAAAACCCTCAAAACAAAAAATAAACACAAGTAGTTTAAACAGGGACAAGCAGAAAGATGTCAGGTATATCTCAGAAATTGCCAAGGCCCCACCCATCTAGACTGAAGGGTGTAAAATTGTAAACTTTTCATTTGAGAAGAAAGTTTCTGGGCCTCTTACTCCAGAAGAGTTGCCTAAGAAATTGCTTTTCCAGGATTAATTTCACTGTGCTCAGCCATCTAGGCACTCAGAAGCCACTGTGGCCATGGTCCAAGAAGGTGGTGGCAGAACTTGATATAGCCCACATGATGCTGGATTTGCAGGAATGTAGAGTTTACAAGTTATGAGTTAGAAAAGCTTCTACCCATATTTCAAAGGAAGGCCCAGGAGGCCAGATATTGTGCTACAAGACCAGAGAACCAAAATAAACCTATCCTTCTTTTAGTTGTAGATGTCAAGTATTTTTCCCTGCAATGAAAAAAACTAACCAATACAACTTCTATAAGAAATCTACCTTAATTTGAATTGTTTCATTTCTGTAGTTAAGGTATGTTTTTCTCTCTTGATATTTTCTATGTCTTAGTTTCCAGGAGTTTGATTATGATGTGTCTTGGCACAGAATTCTGTGGATTTTTCCTGTTTGGCATCCTCATAGCCTTTTGAATATGTAAGTTTATGTTCTTTGCCAAATCTGAGAAATTTTCATCCATTATTTATTCAAATACTTTTTCAATGCCACTGTTTTTCTTTCTCCTCTGGGACTCTGATGGCACAAATGCTAGATCTTCCATTGTAGTTCCCATGGATACTTAAGGCTCTGTTCATTCTCTTTTTAGATAATTTTTTCTCTTTTTCAGATTGGGTAATCTCCATTGTTCCAATTCTATGTCCTATGCTTGAGTTCTTTCCTCTGTCGTATCCTTTCTCCTAGTAAGCCTATCTATTTACTTCTTAAACATTAGCTGTCACATTTAAAATTTCTATTTGGCTTTTGTACTTTTCCCTTTTTTGCAGAATCTCTCCTCTCTCTCCTCTCTCTCTCTCTCCCCCCCCCTCCCTCTCCCTCTCCCTCTCCCTCCCCCTGGCTGAGGCTTTTGCTTTTTTCAATTGCTTCAATCTTATTCAAACATGTTTATGATGGCTGCTTTAAGATCCTTGGCCGTGAAATCTATTTCATCCTGGCCTTGTCACCTGTAACTGTCTCTTTCTTGTTCATATAAGAATTTTTCCGTATTTTTATATGGCAGTAAATTTATATCTGGACATTTTGGCTATTATGTTAGAAGACTTTGGATCTTATTTAAATAATTTACATTAGCAAGCCCTCTCTGATATTCTGCCATCCGGAAATGAAAGGAGACTACCTCGGTGCAGCCATGCGGCAAAGAAAATCAGGATTTCCACTTAGCTGCAGGTGACACCAGAAGAGGACCCTTTTGGGTACTGTGTATGCATAAGCTAAGTTTCCCCACAAGGCTTCTCCTGGCACCACCTTGACCAGGAGGGGAAATAATGTCACTTATTGCTCCTGGTGTGGCCTCCATGAACATTGAAGGTGGGGTGCGGTAGAGGTTGTTACTTAACCAGCTGGGAAGGGCCTGGCTTCCCACTCCCCTTCACTGCTTCCACCCCAGTGGTAAAAGGGGCAGAAATTTAAGTTCCCTCTTCTCTGCCTTTGCTATTGGGGTTTGCATACAGACAAAATTTTGTCCACAGTATTTGCTGACACCAAGAGTGATGTCATTGTCGAGAAGTTTTCTCTTTTAGGAAGTTGCCCCTTTTCTTTTTCTTTGACTTGAAATTGAAGGGTTTTCTTGAGTCCAAGGAAAAACCTACTGCAGCTGTCAGGCTCCTGATTCTCTAGGAAACCCAGGGAACTCAGCACAGTGTCACCTCTCAAGTGCCTCACTCATCTGCTTTCTTCCCTCCACTTACCAAATTCTTCCAGGGTCTGTTCAATACATAATGTCCAAGGTGCTTAACTTACTTACCAGGAGGAATAAAGAGAAGTGCATCTAGTCCATTTGTCCCTGGAACTGATTTGATCTTGGTTCTCTCTTACAGTTTTAAACTGTATTTCTCTAATTGTGAAATATATCACACATCTTTTTATATATGTATTTGCCATCTGCATAGCCTTTCTGGTGAAATGCCTGCCCATGTCTTTTATTATATTCTAAATGGATGATTTGTGCCGGTTTTTGTTTTTTACTATTGTGTATTTTCAAGATATAAATCCCCTGTCGTTTTCAGGTATTTTTGCCAAGCTTGTAGCTTGACCTCATCCTCTTAACAGATTTTCATGAGCAAAAATTTTAAATTTTGATGAAGATTTTTTAACAGCTATGAATACTCAAACAATTAAAAATTCTTCTATAAATGTGATATATACTATAAGGATACTATTTATGAATAAAAACAATGAAATCTATCATTTGCAACAACATGACTGGAACTGGAGATCATTATTTTAACTGAAATAACAGAGGCACAGAAAAACAAGTACTCTCTTATGGAATCAAAAAGTTAATATCAGAAGTTGAGAGGAGAATGGTGGTTACCAGAGACCAGAGAAAGAGGGGGCAGGAAGGAATGGGGAAAGGTTGGTCAGTGGGCACCAAGTTGAAGTTAGATAGGAGTAAGAATTTCTCATGTGCTACTGTACACTAGACTGTAGATAACAATAACCTACTGTACACTTCAAAAAACTAGAAGAAAGAATTTCAAAAGTTGATACCATAAAGAAACAATAAATGATTGAGGAGATAGATGTGTTTAACCTAATTTAACTATGCAATGTGTACACGTGTCCAAACATTACATAGTACTCCATTAATATATACAATTTTTATGATTTTATGTATTGGTTAAAGATAAACTTAAAAAATGTATATGACATTCTTTTCTTGTGATCAAAGCCTTTTCATTATAATATAATATCAAATAATAAAAGTTATAATTATCATAAGTGAAAATCTGGAAAATAAGGAAAGCAGAAAAAATAGGAATGTCCCATACTATAATCCCATCACTTAAATTTTTTTTCATTAGGTTTATTGGTACATTTTATGTATACAGTATGATGACATTCATCATTGGGAATTTGTACCTTTACATGATGTATCTTGGTTCTTATTTTTTCCCCATTCTCCTGGCCTCCCTTCAACCCCTCCACCCCTCCCTATTTACAAAGACTTTGTTTCCATTTTTTCCTTTTCTCATATTTTTTCCTTTCCCTTCTTTCCTTTCCCCTATTCCTTCCACTTCCTCTTCCCCTTTAGACCTTTCCTTCCTGCTTCACATTATCTTTTGTACATTTTGATTCTTGTTTACACTTTCGGTTTCTCACACCAGAGAAACTATTTGGTTTTTACACATTTGTATCCTACTTATTTCACTTAAGAGTAGGGCCTCAATGTGAATCCATTTAACTATAAATGACCCTAATTTCTTGTTTTTTATGGCTGAGTAGTACCCCATTTTATAAAAAATACCCCACATCTTCTCTATCCATTCTCCAGTTGATGGGCAATTAGGCTGTTTCCAAGTTTTAGCTATTACAAACTGTGCTGCTATAAACATGAGTGTGCATATATCACTGTGGTATGACTCTTTTAATTCTTTTGGGAAGATCCCCAGAAGAGGAATAGCTGGGTCAAATGGGACCCCTAATCCTAGTTTTTTTAGGAATCTCCATATTGATTTCCACAGTGGTTGCACCAGTCTACACTCCCACCAACAGTGGAAAAGGGTTCTTTTCTCCCCATAACCCTGCCAGCATTTGTTATTGGTTGATTTCTTGATAGCACCAGTTAAACTCTGAAAAGACTTTGATATTTCCTTTCAGCCTTAATATTTTACAATTTTTGATCTCAACACAATTATAATTGGATTTTTTTATTTTTAGGACATAAATATTTTCATGTTATTAAAATAGTTTCATAAAATAATTTTAATGATAGTGTAAGACTCTGTGAAGAAATTAAGCCAAAGGACACAAAGAGTTTAGTGCTTTTGCACACACACATACACACAACACTATTTTAATGTTCCAAAGGAATGGTGTGAATTCATTAAATAAAATAAAAATAGGGCCGGGGATTTAGCTCAGTGGTTCCGCCACCTGCCTCACAAGCACAAGGTCCTGAGTTGGATCCCAGGTACCAAAAACATCAAGGTATTAGAGTATCCATTAGAGCAGGATTGTTCCAGTGGTACACACTGAAAAACTTGATCTGAATCTTTCCAACACAAAGAAATGATAAATGTTTATGAAGAGGGAATGCTAATTACATTGATTTGGTCAGCATACCTTGTATATACATATCAAACTACCACACTGTACTACATGAATATTTATAATTATTCCTATGTATATTGTGTAAATTTTAAAAATAAAATAAATGGATGAATTTTGAAACATAATTTAACAGAAATAATCATGTAGATTATGATAGATGAAAATATTCCAGAATTTTAATTAGAAAAATAATTTTAAGTAGTATAGTCATTTCTGTTTGATTATTACCCAGTTATAGTTACTCTGTTGTAAACTGTCTCTCCTTATTTGTTTTTGGATGCTTCTGGTCTTTTGAGGAAGAAATTCGTGAAACAGTGACACTGAGCTTTTGTCAGGGTCATGTGTCCCATGCTGTGGTTACCCCCTGAAGCAGTAACACCCTCACAGGGGCTGAGTGGAGACTTAAATGTGAATCATTAATTTATGCACCAGTAAGTTTGCACATACAGGTGAGGTGTTTTTTTCTCTAAACTGCATAAAGGGAAATTTTGAAACAAAAACAATTATGTACTGATCTTTTCTGTACTAATTTCATACCTATATTTTAAATCATTGAGGTCCTTTATCTTCCAGACAATTTAAAAGCAATTAACTAAAATGTTTAAGACTTCTTTTTTTGCCACAAGTAAGCATGGAGGAAGAAAATCCACAAGCAAGTCTTTCATTCATCTGGATTCATTTCATTTCATTCATCTGACACATTCATCTGTGTCAGATCTAGAAACAGATTTTCTTCTTACATCAAAAATCAATGCCTCCTGAACCATACAGAAAACAAACCTCTCTTTTCATGGCCATTTTAATATTTTAAAAATTCTTTTTAATGTTATACAGATAATAAGATATTTTCTAATTTTTTTGCTCAGACATCATTGTTTTAATTGTTGCATACTATGTTCTACTAATTTGTGTAGTACAGTGTGATAATTTGATATGTGTATACAAAATATAATGATCAAATCAGGCACTTACCATAATGCTTCTGTTTTTAAAATTGTCTCTAATTTCCTGTTAGTTTTTCAGAGAACATTAAAATTATTTTCCCAACTTGAAAACACAAACTATTTGGAATTTTAATGTGCAAAATGAATTAGTAATTTTCTACTTTAAAGATAATCCAATCTTCTCACCAGAATGGAGTATGCTACTCCATTGGTATATTTTAAAAAATTTTCTTCAGTAAACCATTATACTTTTCATAATATATGTTTTATTTTTCATTGAACTTAATTCTAGGATTTTGTATTGTTCTTCGATGAATGATGCATGTCTGATAAAGCTAATAAGTCAATCCTGCAAGGGGATAATGTTGACCTATGAAATAAGCCTAAGACAGAATCCTCTAAGAGGGAGATGATTACTAGTTTTCTCCTTTCTGTACACCAACATCTTGATTATGGAAATGAGAAAAAGGTGAACCATTTCAGATAGCTATTTATAAAATTATCCAAAGTATTACCTTGAAAACATGAAGCTAATTAATATTTTGAGACTACTTGAACTTTCCACCTTAGGGATTACTATATGTAATATATTCTATGTATGTACATGTAATCATTTTTTTACAGATACACATTGGTTTTAGCCATATGTCTCCAAATCTTCCCCACTAAGAAATAAGTGGTGACGCTTAAACAGCTAGCTAAAATAATCTCTGCCTGCCCTGTTAGAACATGCTATATTGGGTATGGTGGGCCATTCACTTCAGATGCATATTACAGTCTTAACTTTGGCTTTGCATACATGATTGGCTGCACTAAGCTAATTGGGCTTCTACTTCTTCTTTGCCTATGTTCTTTTCATGGGGCTTCCTTTTCTTGGCCTGCAGCTGCTTCTCTAGGATGATATAACAATTTGCAGAGCTGTCAACTCAGAACTAAATGCCAAGAAGCTCCATTTGTGTAATGCTGTAAGCCTTTCTCTGTGGTTCCACTGACATCCCCTCAAAGTAGTTGCTCATATTAACTTTTAAATTTTTGTGTGAGATTGTGAGGGTGGGACCATATTGGTATCAGTAAAAAATCTATAAGAAAGTAATTCTTGGATATTCATTAACTAATAATCATTAGAGAGGTCTTTTCTCTGCTGAAATAGTAAATAAACTATAACTATTGAAAAGTAATAAGATTTCATTTGTGGTAATTATGTACAATTTTAAATTTTCTAGTAGCTAGTGAAAAGAAACAAGTAAGCATAACTTCTAAAATATGTTTTATGCACCCACTTTAGGTTCTTGAGAGAGAATTAAGTTGATCTCATTTGTCCCATTTTGAGTAGAACTTTCTTGCCAGGCCATTTAGCAGACAACTGAATGTGTGGAGAGTATCTGTACCATGGAGGGCTGCTCCTTTCTAGTACAGGATATGGTGTCTCTGCAGGTTTTACCAGTCCCTGGGAGAAAATTCCTTTCTGGGATGCGTATACACCGAGGCTGCATGAATCAATACTTAAACCATTTTTCACACCCATAATATTCTGCACTGAGATGGAACCAAGCTCAGATGGAAGAGAAATGAACCCACCTGAGTCACTGTTATCTGTCCAGTACCTGGATTTCAAGGCTCCATTTTCCATCTTGAGGTAAGGAAATGAGTTGTGAACCGAGACATCCACCTTGGCAACTGCCTTCCTTCATTACATCATAGCACTCCAAGGGATGGAGAAAGAAGATATTGAAGGATTTGAGCGTATAATTGATTCATATTTTAGTTTCTACCAGATGTATGTTTTTCACTATTTGTTGTTTTAATCCAAACTCAAGGAAGGGATTCTTCAGCACTAACTCTCAATCTCTCATTCTCATGGGACTCTTTTGGGATACTGTTTTGCTGGTGAATCCAGCACCTCTCTATCTACCACAGCTGAATGATAAAGTCCACAGGTGAGATTCTCAAAAAATAAATTTGCCTTACCAAACCATGATCAAAACTTGTACATGAGGCAATCAGTTTAAAACATTCTTAATTTTACTTCAAAAGTTAAGTTAGGACAAAAATAGAGTGTACAATTAAAGTAAAACAGATTTGTTAGATGCAAGTGTTTTATATCTTATTTTATTCTACTTTATCCATACTACAGGATCTGACTCAAAAATAAAAAGTATGACAGTACCCCTGAGAATTTTTAATACTATTTCCTTCAGAGCTTTCTAATCATGAAGAGGTTTGTTTCTCCCACAATTTTCAAAGAAAAGGGGGCCCAGATGTGTAATTATTACACTTAAATATCAAAGTCATTTAAGAAAAGTGATATCATTAAAGTGATTGCAAATATATGGCTATTTAAATATGTTTATTTAAAAATAAGATTTCATTTTAGAGAACAGTGAAATAATGAAAGGGCTCTGACAATATAATTCCATAACTGGAAGGAAAACTATACCGGTAAACTGTTCTTATAAAAGCCAAAGTAACAGAAATGCATCCTATCCAAAGTCTCACAATGGACAAGTAGAAATTAAAACAGTGAATTAATTTTTGAAAAGTGCCTTACTTTCTGGCAAATGTAATTTGAGAGATTTGAACTCAGAGCAGCAGGTAGGAGGAGGAGACTGCGCACCATTTTCCCCTGTTTCTCAGATGCCTGGGGGTGATGACAATGTTCCATCCCTCAGTCAGGAGAGTGGATGATCCTTAGCATAAGCGAACCTCTCAGAGAAAAGACCCAGAGATCCAAACATTCCAGGATCCCTATCGCATGGGTGACTGATCTATGATGTCACTCATACAGAGACCTTCCAATTAGCTCTGTTTCATGGTTACAAATATTACAGTGTCACCTGACATTTCGGGACAGCTGCTTTCCTTTTCCTGTTAATGAACACACACACGTGAATGCCTCTGTCCCTCCCTCCCCCTCCCTCCCTCCATCTATTTCCTGGCTGCCATGAGGTGAGCACCTTTTCTCCACTACATCCTTCTACCATAATTTCTATCTTACCTCAGGTAAAAGCAATGGAACCACCCCATTTTGGTCTAAAAGCCCTGAAACTGTGAGCCAAAATAAACTTTTCCTCCTTGAAGTTGTTTGTGGAGATATTTTGTCATAGTAACAGAAAGCTGACTAACACAGTTAAAATGCCAAATTATAACAGAAGTGTTAGGGTCAGAATTCAGCATCAAAAGCACTTGGTATGCTCTGTTCTCCCTGCAATCTGTTCTCAAAGGTATCTTTCCATATAATTCAAGTAGAAAGGATCTGGGACCTGGAAGAGCTGAGGCAGAAAAATACACAAAGAATATGGATCGAGTGAAATACAGAATTGAGTCCAGTTTCTCATGGAGATGTCTTCGGTCTGCATATGGACATTCTTCCAGGCAGTGACCAAGGTTCCAGAGGACCACGGGGATGTGACTACAGCTGGATGCTGCTGGCCTGGCCTTCCCCCAACAGAAGACTGGGGCTGTTTGAAACAATGACTGTGACCAAAAGAGTGAATATCATCTTCTTCATTCTAATTTCTGAGAAAGGTTCTGTCAAACCTATCTAGCTAAAATAATCTCTGTGAGATTTGGAGGGAAATTTGAGAAAACCTGTATGTGAGGGAACTGATAAGAAGTTTGCCCATTTTCCCAGGGTTCAGAGAAAAATGAGTTATGTTTTTATACTGAGTGTTCTTCATGCACTTCTAATAAGATGAATTCTGGGAAATGAAATTTGTTATGTTGTTGGCCTTAAAAGGTGAAATATAAATTCCATAATACATTTAAGATCAAACATTTACATAATACATTTAAGATCATCTGAACAGGAAGCAGGCCCCCCTAGAATTGGCAAGAGATGAGAAAACAGGGCCCTAGAAGTTCACCCAGCCTGAGTCACATGTCCCCTACATCATTGTTGGCTCTAGCCATGGCTTGCCCACCTGCTGGAAGGGCAAGGCTGTTTTCTGGGTACTGCTTGGAGCTGCAGCTTGCTGAGCCAGTCCTGCACTTCTGTGAGTCCAACCCAGGCAGGGACTGTGGCCCATGTTGCTACTGCTGCAACACAGTGCTCACAGGCCAGCAGACATTCTGGCCTCCCCACCCTGCAGCTGCTGCAAGAGTTCAGCCTCAGGGGGTGCAAGATCTGTCTGCCCTGTGATTGCAGCTATAGGGGAAAGAGGGGGGCCACCTGACTTCTGAGAAGAAGTGTTTCTGACACTTCTGGACCTAGTACCAGTACCACTCGGAGAGGGTAGTCCGTGCCTGTCAGGGGAGGCCCATCTTCCACAGTGCAGGAGGGTATGGAAATGAGCCTGGGGAGCTCTAAAACCTAGTGACCTTGGCAACATGGTGAGTGGGCATGGAGCAGAGGGAACTGGTGAAGAATTCTTCAAGATAAACTCTTCAGGAAAAAAGTAATAATAACCCTTATCTCCATATCCATCCAGCAGAGGAAGATGAAGAGGCCTGTTGTTATCAGTCATTATTGTTTGATCAACACTTTTCATCACATAGAAAAAAATGTGTGCAGCTCTAAGAAGTTCCAGGTTATTTAGAGTGCCAGTATCATCATTTCTCTATGGCAGTTCCAAAGTAAGGGTACACCAATGCAATTGTCCCCTTGCTGAATTTGGCAGGAGGCCAAGACTGTCTCTGCAGTCTAAGCCACTGATCTCTACTTCCTGAGCTGTCCTCAAACTCAGCTTCTTACGCAGACTTAAAAGGAGGTCTTTCCAATGGCCATTTCTAATTCTCATGTAAGAGGCTCTCCACTGGCTGTCAGCCATTCCTTTTGTTGCCCTACTGGGTACCAAACCCCTAAAACCCAAAAGATATATTTCTCTCTCCTCCTTCCTCCCCCAGCCATTGAGCTTTCCCATCTCTGAGGAGACAAGTTCAGACTCCCTGAGTTCAGACATTAAAACCTTCCATAGCTAAAATGTCATGGGAGGGAAGGGATTTGTTACCTCAAGGTCCAGCACAGTGACTCAGACTAAACCAGTGAAAAGCAAAACCCATGGGACATGTTATCTGGGTAATAAGTTACTTTTATGTTTGCCTGCACTGTCTGCTGCACACATTTTCCCCAGTGAACTCAATCCAAGACTTTATATGGAGGGAGAACACTGAATGTGAACAAGACGTCCTGGCAATGGGTTTTCATCTTCCAAAAAGTCACTCACTGAAAATTGGTTGTGGGTATTTATGTGTGCTAAAAACTTAACTAGCTTCTGTGTGACTAGATGGATGTGACTATGATTAATAGCAGCTAGAAAATATTTATGAAGAAAGATCTGGAGTTTCCACATACTTTTTCTTGCACTTTGGTTAGCCTCTTGAGAAAGTTACAGTGGCAATTATGGGGAGGAAGCTATTAGCAAGGAGGATATCTGAGAAAACGTACTGACTGAAATATGACCACTCAAGGGAATTGATTACTAATAGCCTTCAGGTTGGAGTGACATTCAGTACATTGCAGAAAAGACTCCTAAAACCAAAGCTTCTCTTCCATTTTCCATATGAGAGATCTTATGATCACTTTGTTCATCTAAGCAAGCACACTTCATAAGAACCAGGCAGGCTTTGGACAGGACGCATGTCCTCTTGGAAGGGGATCTTCAAAAGCTGTGAGAAGAAAGCTCTAGCTGTCTCCTGGGCTGTGTTTTTTAGCTCCTGGAATGATTTTCTATTATTTCATTTTGTGCCTTACTATTTCTTACTTACTCAGTTCTCTTAATTCCCAAGAAGTATTATTTTTCTGTACCCTCTGGTTTTTCTGCCCTTGTCAGAAGAAATATCACTCCCACAGTTGTTTCCTTCTTTTCTGCAGGGACAGAGAATTCTAAAATTGTTACACTGTGCCAGGTGGCAAGGTCTTTTCAACCTCTAATGAAGTGCTGTTTGTAGAAATTTAGCCATTATCACAAGATATGTATTACACAGACTCTTTACTCATTTGTAAGGTTAACTTTATTCTTATAATGAGTCTTTCAAAACTATATTCCTAACTGAGCATAGTTACAAAGAGTCAAATAATATTTATGTTCTGTGAGAAGAGCCCAATATTCAGCAGAGGGATTTTTCAAAAACTAAAATATTTGTATCTATATCTATATCTGTATCTATATCAATATCTATATATCTGTATCTATATCTATATCTGTATCTATATCTATATCTGTATCTATATCTATATCTATAATCTCCATCATCCATCTACCTAAATAGATGTTAGAGATGGATCGATATTAGAGAAATATTGTGCATGGCACGTGTCAAAGAAAAGCTTATTTACAGAGAGGAATTATGGTCACTACCTAAATCAAAGGTAGAAAAATGATCATAAGAACAAATTTCATGAAAGGGAAATTTCCTCTTTTTCTACTTGCTTTTCAGAAGTTCCCACTGAAGCACTTCACAGAAGTTTAGGACAGAATAGTTTAAATAGCCACCAAATAGAACCAGATCCCTGAAAACTGATCTTTTGGCCAACTTTTAACCACTTCTAGCAAAAGGAAACACTATGTGTAAACATCGCCTTTTCCATTGGATTTCTGACTTTCTTGTAATAACTCAGTGCCTGTAAGTATAAACATGTCAAATGACTGGGGTCTCGGGTATCCACACTTTGCTTATAAACATTTCTCATGGTGAGCTGATGTGGTTCTTCTTAAACTTGGGTCCACTGGTTCCAACTTTGCCTTCTTAAACCACACAGAAGAAATGTAATCCATCTTCTGTTTAAACACATCATCCCAAAGACCACCCATTCATCCTGTAGTCCCTTCAGGTTTTCAGTCTACAAATTAAACAGCTCTTTCTTCTACAATCATTTGATATAGTTTCTAGACCACTAGCTATTTAGGACACCTTCCTCTGGACACCCTTCAGGAATCTTTTTAACTATCATTGAACAAATGTTTCCTGGTGGAGTCTAAGCAACATAAAATCCAGCAAGGTCACGAGACACTTTCTATAAATCTATAAAAAACCATAGGGGGTTTCTTAGTAGACACATCTGCTCCTTATGCAGTGACCTCATATTCAGCTAAACCAAATAGCCTGTATCTAGAATTATACAATCTAACTTTTGAACTCAATTATATAACTTTTCATTTTGACTTCTTACATCTCTCCACATTACATTTATTCCAGCATTCTGGAATTTTCTTTTCTTTACTAGTGAATATTTGTAATACAAGATAGTGATATTCATTTGAGGGAATTGGTACATACACTTAGAATACTCTAATCATTTTAAATCCCTTTGCCTCCCCTCCTTCTTTCTACCCTCCCCTGGTTACCCTTCCTAGTCCCAAAGGGTGCAACTTCTAGTTTCCTATCATTTTTATTTTATTCATTTATTTCTATTTTATGTTTTTCATATAAAAGAAAACATTCCAGCATTCTAACTTTTTAAACCTTTTTGATTCCCACTTCCTTCTGTTCACTTGTTTGTTTTGTTGCAGTTATTGTTTGTTTGTTTGTTTGTATTTGAGATGAGGTCTTGCTATATTGTCCAGGCTATTCGCAAACTCTTAGGCTGAGGAAAGCTTCCTGCCTCAGCCTCCTGAATACCTGAGACTACAGACATGTGCCATTGTGATGGTCATGATTCCTGCTTCTTTATCTAGTGAGCTATTTTTCCCAATTTTTAAAATTTTGAATTTGACTGATATGCCATTGATAAGTTTTTCTAAGTCCATTTATTTAAACTGTTGAATAGACGAGGACGAAAGAGGTTTTCAGCATATCTGTATAGAAATATACTCAAATGATGGTAATCCAACGGTCTTTCTTATTCTCTTTTGCGCATTACTACTACTTCAGCCTGATATTCATAAATAACCACTCCTCCCTGGTATTTACTTAATTTAAGAAGAAATAGAAAAGAATCTATCAGTACTTCACCAAGTTTTAAAAGCACATCATCGTTTCCCCTAGGTGCTTAAATCATACTTACTGAGGACCCCTGGAATATTACCTGAAACCTCTGCGGTAGGCTCCAGTCTCCTGCTGACTGTATGGTGAAGGCCTGAGAAAAAAATCTGAAAGACAGAACTAAGACAGACAGAAAACAGGGAGCTAGGACAACCAATGCCAGTGCAACTCAAAAAGGCACAGGCCAGTCCAAGTCACTGATTTTTATTGGTACTCAATTGGGGTAAAGGTGAGCTACATGCTAGGGTAGAACTATGTGCAAGGATACAAAGTCATGTGGTTTCTATGGTAATTAATGTACACAAGTCTCGTAAAAGAAAAGACAAAGCATTCTCAAATTAGGAACAAAATAGACAAAATATATGGTTGTAATTAGAACATTGTCCTTCTAATAAGAAGGTTTTAGTTGTGAAAATGGAATTTGGGTGTGAGTTGTTCTACCCTCGGCATGCGGGCTTCAGCTGAACTCATTTCTCAAAATAAGCCATTTGTGGGGTTAACTCTTCACAGCCTGCACTCCTTACAGCCTGTTTTGGGCATAATCAATATTGTGGTCTCCTGCACATACTGACTCACACAATAATGGATAAAACCAAAGTATGTACTATTTACAAGTAGCAAGATGAATAAATAGAGGAATTATTTTTTGTTAAAGAGATCTTTGCACAACATACCCTACATATATATCATCATGGCTATGTTATATTCTTCATAACACAAAAAAATGGTAGCCCTTTTTGACCCCAAACTAAATTCTATATGACCTTGGCAGCAAACCAGGATCAACAGATTCAAATTTCAGGGGGAAAGATGTTGGCTCACTATGAGGAATGATCATATGTAACAAGAAAGCAGTGCAGACAGGGGTTACATAGTGAGTTATTTCGGGGACAGGAGACAAAGTGTGGTTTCAATGAATTTTATCTTTGTGTATTATATCATTGCTAGCATCCACTCCATGTCCAAGAAAATGAATATCCTCATCCCAACCACTGTCTTCCTACCATGAAGTCCAGCCCTCCCCTCAACATGAGGCACTATCTCCTACTCCAGACATTTCTGTATCCTTAACACATCCAACCCAAGTGCCTACAACTCTTTGATATTCTCTGAAAAGATGATCATTTTTAAGACAATCTGATATATTCATTTTAATTAAAATGTTAGTGTTAATAACTAAAATGTCAACACACCAACTAATATGTCCATTTTGACCAAGACTATCTATATCTTAAATCAAAGAAACAGACATTGAGCACTCAATCATCCAAAAATCCTTCATATCATCTCAAAAAAACAGTCCTATTCTTTTACTGCCATGTAAAGCCTGCCCGTGAGAGGCTTTGACTGCCAATGACTCCTCCAAAGGACAATGGACTGTTGTCTTTATTTTTATTGGATGTATTACCAACCATCTCTGTTAACCTTCCTTAGTTAAAATTAAACAGATAATTTAAAATCAACTTGGCTTATTAAGGAGCTTTTACCCACACATTTCAGTTTTCATGTATATTTAAGACATTACCATTGAAAACAGAATTCTGCAAATATTTCAAAAACAATATTGAAAAAGAATTATCTGCAAAACAATAGTAATAGCAGCAGTATAACCAAGACATGGTAGCAATAATTTTCATTGTAGTTCTAATATAAGCTTTCATTACAGATTTCAGACATTGTCTCTGAAGCTGCATTCAACTTCTATATTAAAATGTATTTAATGTTTTAAATCTATAGTAGCATCTGCTCTCAAGGAACAATTCAGCATACCTTTAATGTTTTGTGAAACTTTTCAACCAATTTAATTAAAATTAAATTGCTTCATATACATATATAAAGGCATATGTATATTTTTGATTGCTTACAAGAAATTTCAGTAAAAACTTCATTAGTCTCTAAAATTTTGGGGGAAATTATAGCAAGTTTAACAATGAGCACTATTCACAATAGCTAAAATATGGAATTACCCCAGAGGCCCTTGCATGGATGAACAGATAAAGAAAATGTGGTATATTTATACAACGGAATAGTATTTGGCCATAAAAAATAATGGAATCTTGACATTTGTAGCAACATGGATGATACTAGAGAACATTATGTTGTTAAAGAAGCCAGAAAGACATAATACTACATGTTCTATCTCAGTGGTGGAAACCAAAAAGTTGACCTTATAGAAGAACAAAATGGAATAGTGGTCACTAGAAATTGGGAAGGCTAGGGAGGGAAGGAGACAGAAAACGTTCAATAAGGAGCACCAAATACAGCATAGAGGTCTTCTTTAGCCTAGGAGGGTACCCACTGGGGAAAACCATCTGTGGTATATTTCAGAATGACCAGACAAGAGGACCATGAAATCCCCATCACATTTAAGTGATTAAAGGCAAAGAGATGGAAATTCTTCTTAGCCTGTTTTGAGTTATATGCAATGTATACATGTATTGAATTATCATAATGCTCACTATAAAAATATATAAATTTTTAAATAAAATACAATGTACAATGTCACTGTGTAAAAGGATTTAGAAAGGGTTTTCTTTTTTTTTTTTTTGTCTTTTTGGTACCTGGGATCAAACTCCTTGTGCTTGGGAGGCAGGCAGCGGAACCACTGAGCTAAATCCCCGGCCCTAGAAAGGGTTTTCAAAAATCATCTTAACTGTATACACTTAAGCCAAAGTTAAACTCAAAAAGATGAGTAACCATTCTTTTCCACAGACTTAAAGAGAAGATTTTGTAACCAAGAGCTTCCAGGATTGTTTCTATTGTTTAAAAAAATGTCGTGGTCACTCACCAAGAACTACAGTCATTACTTTCTGAAACTCCTCTTTTGGTTGTCCTTCTATTGGTGGAGAGAAAAAGGACAACTCTCCTCTATCCAAGGCATAATGTAATTGGGAGTTCTTAGGTTATCATGAGCTATCTTGTTTTTAAACTCAAATCCAGTAGGGATCCCCAAAAGAAGTAGAGAAGAAATTTGCACAACTTTTATTCCAAAGGTCTTGATTGTGGAGGCTAAGTCTGAAGAAGTTCCATAAGCCTGCAATTAACCATGGAATGTGTTTGACAGTGGTGGTGTTGACTTTCTCCTTCTTAGCCACTCCAAGCTGGTTACATCCTGTAGTTTGCAGAAGGGCAGAAGAGAAAAGCAAGCATCCCAGAAACAGATGGTGTGAGTTCAACTTATTAAGAGTTTGCAATGTTGATTAACTTGGCAAGTCATGTAAACTTAAGTTTGTTTATTCATTCTTAAAATGAGAATGATAATAAAGTAGTTGTGAAGAATTGATAGCAAGATACATAAAACTTAGGCAATCCTGAGTGTGTTTAAGCACTTCAGAAACTTTATTCTTTTTCCTCATCAGTGTGGTTACCTTCATCTTTTGGATAAGTATTTGTCCCAGGTTACAGAGCAAGGGTTTAAGCCAGACACTCAGGCTCTCAACTCCAGATCTTTCCCCAAACTATTCTGCTTCCATTACGTATAATCTTGAACTGCATAAAGAGAGGAGAAAAGATCAAAGGAGTTTAGCATAACTGAACAACTAAAATCACAATTGATCAAGAATCATAATGTTTAGTGAAATATATCAGATGCACAAATTTAAATATCACATGCTTTTTAATATAAAAAGCCTATAATATAAATAAAGAACAAAATAAAAGATAATAGGAAATAAAACAGGTCTTTTACAAAAGGACAGGGGACCAAGAGAAGGAGGGAGGGGTAAAGGAGGGGAGAGAAACGGGATGAAAAAAGAATTCAGATGTATTATGTACATTTCTCCATGAGGAATGTAATCACTATGTACTGCAAACATGTACCAATAAAATAAAACTTTAAAAAAGAATCAGCATGGTCTAGTTAAGTGATTCAAGTATTATGTTGCCCATTCATCATTTTATCAACCATGCAGGAAGACAACCAAAAACCTCCAATAATGTGATTTCTTATCTGACCTTCACAAGAACTCGTGCCTCAGATAGAGCTGGTACCACTACCCCTGAACAGAGCTTCAAGAAGTTAATGCCCTGGATAGAAGTGGCCAGATCACTGAGCTGAGAAATATGAACCAGGGTCTTGAAATCAAGTCTCCAAACTCAGGTCTCCAACTTCAAAGCTTGGAACTTTTATAACCACCCAACATTCTTATTTCCTACCCCAAGTCATTTGCTTGAAGCCTGACTTAACTTTGATTCCACAGTATATCACAGATCGTTTGGACTGCTCAGTCAAATTGGTTTATTGTGTTTCTCAGAGGAAGCTGGCATATATATAGAAAATCATGTTTTAAGATAAAGCAAATTTATTTAAAATGGGTATTTAAAAATTTACTGTTATGGGTTAAAAATCATTTTAATGATTAAAAACCATTTTCCCCTTCCAATTGAAGGAGACCTCTTTGATTTTTATGCTATCCATAATTTTAACAGATCCTAAGTTAACTCTAATAAAATTAGCCTTACTGCGAAACACAAAGGACTTGGCTGACTATTTACCAGACATGCAGTGGTAACATCATTATGGTCAGCATCTCGAACTCCCACAATTTTGGCCTGGATTATGAATTTCCTAAATAGCCATTATCTGGCTATCTGCCTTTCAGTTTAGTCAGTTGAGTCCAAACTATGACAATCAATTATTTTTGCTCTGCTACCTTTAGCAGTCTGTGCTCACCACACTATGCCACCCTCAGTCATTTCTGACTATAGGAGATTTGCTTACACAAAGACTCCATTAACCTAGGAAGGTTGGATTTGTTATACAGTTGAATTATCTTAGAGACATATGTAAGAGCGTTCACAAGTGCATTTATTAATATTTGATGCACTTAAACAGAGTAGGGAAAGCATCTGTGGTAAGATGAGCATATGTAGCAAGTTTGTTCATTGCTTGCTTGAGACTGTTAATCTGTCTCTATATATGAATATATATGCACACACACACTCACACACACACACACACACACACACACACAAGGTAATACTCAACTTGTGTTAAATCTGACAAACCTGCTAAGAGAAGAAGCATGACAAACCAAGTTAATATTCAATAATAGAGACTATTAAAATGTATAATGATATTCCCAAGGTGGTTTATAGTTACCCTTGTTCAATCATGACAACACTATGGATATAAATTATTTTAGTCATCACTTACGAATTTGCAAGAAGGGAAGGAGGGATAATGATCTTATTGTTCATTGTGATAAATTCTTTCTGATAAATTCTAATGCCAGTTTCCAAATATTATGTGCACTGTATTTTGGAAAGAAAAGAAGATACTGGAAAATTTCATTAGGAATAGTATGAACAAGATATGGGAGCAAATGTTAAAGAGCCATTGTTGGCCCAGGAAAAGTAGATATGTATTTCTTTAATATCACCTTTAATATAATTTTGTTAATGTCAACAGAATGTTGATGATATAATTGGCAAGGGGAATGTACCTCTCTGGAAAGTCTGCATCCCAACTCTACACTGCCAAAAGTGTGGTTTTCAAATCTAAACACACCAACAGCAATCCTATCTCCAAAAGCATAATCAGATGAAAGTTTACATTATGCCTAGATATTTATAAAAAGTGTCATTCTTTGGCAGCAGTGTATGGAATGATTCTTTAGTTGATTTTAAGCTTGATGTGTTCACCCACAATGTTACTCTGTCCAAATGTATTGTAATTATTCTAATAGAATACATGGCTACTTTTCAAAATGCTCGGTTAAACCAATTACTCATTAAAACCTTTGTTGGCTCTTTCTTCTTCACAAGTGGGAGGCAGTTGGAAGTCTGTCCCTACCAGATGGAGTGGGGAAGATGTGCACAGGTTGGCTAATGCTACTCTGACATCAAGGAATAGAACATTTTCCAGAAGACACTCTAATAAAAGTGGAGAGAAGTACTCACTCTCCAATTGGTACCACTTCTTTTATCTTGTTGATAAGGATTTTCAAGAGCACAGAATATGTAAGCAATGTTTCCCAGAGCATCATCGCTAAGCAATGAGTGGCAGCAATACCACACCAACGGCAGAAATCAGAGTCATCCCATCCATCCCTCACGTGTAAAGTCCTTGGTGGCTCATAGTAGTGCCCTGCCTTGTTACCGTGCTATTCTCTCTTCCACAGTCAGAAACTAGGGAAGCTCCCCACCTCTATCCTTAGCTGTGTAGCCTCTTTCCTCTCTATTTGTACTGTCCCTGCCTCTCACAGGCACTCAACTTGAATCTCCTAGCCCAGGGCTCTCTCTCCTCCTTGTGGCTTCCTGTATCCACAAGGCCTGCTGCTGAGACATGGCCACAGGAATGTTCATCTTCCTCGGGTAGCAGCTTGTTAGTCTGGGGTAAGATTTGAACTTTGTTCTGAGCCTATCTTTACTAAGGGACTACTTCTTCCTGGTGAATTTGGCCCCTTCAGAGATGCACACATTATTTCTACCATCACATTATGGAGGTTATGTATTCTCTCAATGGAAGAAAGCTAGCGGATACTCTCCCTCACAACTGAACTTAAAATTTGAAATGATGGGTTCTCATGCTTCTGCCTAGAAATCATTTTCCACTACCTTATGATTTCTTCCTGTAGTTCATCAACATTATAATCCCAATTGTGTTTTGTGCTTTATGTATTTATTTCTTTTATGAGAAATATAAATTAGGCACATGAAGAAAAGTGAAGATAATTCACCTGCCCAAGGATACATTAGCAAGCAAATGGACAGGAGAGAGACATGGGAAAGATGCCTTCATGAGAGCTTACAATTAAGGCTCCAAAGCTACTCATAGAACATATCTGTCTAGGCCTCAGAGCCACTGTTTCCCCTCCACTGCCTCACATTTCCCCAGAAACTCTGCTGTAGAAGGTTCCCATCTGCATTCTAAAGTGTGACGCAACTTCCTCTCTTGATATTGAGGAAGTCTCCAATTGGCATCCGATGAATTATTCTTGGTCTGCAAAAATGTTTGCTTTGCCCTCATACTGTGGCTTAATAATCTGAACTTTCCTGCTTTTAGGTAGAACAAGGGATGTCAGATTTAAAGAATCTCCAACATTCAACATTTGCTATTGTTGTACACTTTGTTGCTTCACTCATTCGCATGATCTGATTGGAGACGTCTACAGACTGTGCATGCCCCATAAAGTCACAGTTGCCTTTTCCACTTCAAAACCACTAGTATGCTGGGATAGTGCCTGGCATGTGAGAGACAATAAAGAGAGGATAGATGAAACTTGTGCTCTTATTTGAAAAAAGTTGTGTGGGAGTAAAAAAGATGCAAAAATATAGAATCAACTACATTAATAAACTACACTAAGATCTGACTATCTAATAATGCACACAGAAGATAGCTCAGATTAGCATGCTATCCCACCACCAATACATATCTGAATCTCTCTTCATTCATGAAATTTAGTCCCTCTGTGAATATCATCTTGCTCTCCCATCCTGGATCAGTTAGTTGTCTCTTATTTCTATTCCTTCAGTGCCGTATTCATGAGGCATACAGTCCCTGGTACATAGTATCATAGCTTACTTACTTATCTCAATTCTTGCATAGCCATGTGCTTCTTGCAGACAGGGACCAAGTGCTATTCAAAGCTGTATCTGTAGCGTCCAGCAAGAAGGTCTTATTGTCTAACCCCTAGTAGTCTCAGTATCTGTGAGTGACTGAATGAACAACTGACTGACTCAAAGCCTTTCAGAGTTTTAGCTTCATTTTATTTCTTATCCTTTACATTTTACAGATAGAGATCAATTATAATGACATCCCCAAAATGAAGGAAAATGTCTTTTTTCCTAATAGTTTGATATCTTCTGTATCACCTCTAAAACTATGATAAGTGAAGTTTGTGTATTTGTGTATATAAAGGAAGGAAGGATTGTATTCTAAAGTTTCTCCCATGACAGATATTAGGGTAGACATAAAAATAGCTCAAGGGATCGGCTGAGATTGTGCTGGTATCTCATCTTTAACTCGGGTGCAATGCCAAGTAAGAAAATCTGGGCATTTAGTTGTAAACAGAAGGTTGGATTGATGAAAACATAAAAGAAAGGAAGATTTTGCAATATTATAAGTGAAACAGGATAAGTATGCAAATATAAGCAAAGGCTATGGAAATGGGAAAACAGTGTTGAGGAGGATCTGGATGTGGAACTCAATTGCTTTCACTGATCAGTAACTAAATTTAAGTCTCTGTTCTCAGTCTCCTGTCTGCCAGCTTATTAACCCACAGATTCAGGTGGCTTAACCCCAGAGCAACATTTTGATTCAAGAAATCTTAAAATAGCAAGCAAAGGTTTCTTTTAATTTTTATTTTTAAGCAAAATTCTTAATTTTTTCTGCAACCATGAAAC
>NW_004624819.1:7408286-7423217 GCF_000247695.1 Heterocephalus glaber | reverse complement strand
GGTACAGAGGAATATTGTTTTAGGGTCAAATATGATGTGGGCTTATTTTGAAAAACTCCGGTTAATTGAAAATTCAGCTGCTCAGATAGTTAATAATGACATAATTAAAGGGTTTACAAATTTGCAAAAGGTACTTTCCCTTGGGGTCTGAAATTATAAATGTATATATTTCATGGTTTTTTTTTTGTTTTTGAAAATCACCACAGGGATCTCAAATGCATTGTTTTTCTGTGTACAGTGCTCTGCGTGAATTCTTTGCTTTGCTCTGACCTCTCATCCTCATCAGGCTCTATTTTATGTGGAAAACAACAGCAAATCTGGCTGAGGAGGGAGAATTAATATAAGAAATAGCAACAGCAACAAAAAAACAACAACAACAAAATCCTAATGCCAAAAATGCAACAGCAGATGCAGAGCTTAGAGATAGACAGCATTGCTCAGATAATATTGTAATCATCTGTTGGACAAAGAAGGAAAACTGATTAAATTTGACCTTTGCATAAAAATAGAAGCCATAGGCTTCGAAGATTAAAAACAAAACCTATTTACTAATGGTTTAGTAAGGGTAGCAATGAATTTGAGACTCAAAGAGAAAAAGATTACAAAAAGGGGTGTAGAAACAAAAAAAATCTGAATTTGTGGCTCTGAAATAACAAGTAGCAGAATATCATACAAATTATCGGCATTACTCACCAAATTTGGTGTGATGCATGGATTGATATCCAGGATAATTATGAGAGGATAAATTCAATATGATTAAATACAATTGAGTTGAACCAAAAAATATTCATAAGGAATAATCTTGAGATACTGTGAAAGGCTAACTAAAACTAACATCATGAGATCTTCCCTCCTGGCCTATGGAACCAGGAAAAGTTTCAACTATTTTAATCACTTTAACAAATACAGTGGACCCTCAAGTTACTGTCAGCCTGACATACAAACAACTTGTGTTAATTAAGTTAATGGAAGATTCCTCTGCCTCTTGTTATCTATAGTGCGTACCCAGGTAAACATCCAGCTCTCCGCTGTATTGACTTACAACCAACTTGAGTTACAACCAGTCCTTGGGAGCCGATTGAGTTTGTGAGTCAAGGGTCCACTGTAGTAGTAGGTTACATAGGCAGAAATTATAATTCTATAAGCAGTAATTATAATTACTATGGGGGATCAGAATCCTGAATAACAGCCATCTTTTCAGCTATGTCAGCAATGAGAATAATGGATCAACAAAAACTGAGAGCCTGCCCCAAACTTAACGTTGTTTTAAATGATTACAGTCTGCATCATAGATATGGAAACCAAAGTGCAAAGTGGCTTGTGAATATCATGAATTAGATTTACATAGACATGGGCAAACGTATGTACATACACACAGATATCGCCTCCCAAAGTGACTCATCACTCATTTTAATTTTCACTTTGAGATTAAGCCCCATGCAAAAGATCTTTCAAAGACTGTGATGGTTTCACAAACACAGCAGGTTAATTGTGTTAGCATGTATACAAGCAGCAAAGTCAAGTCACCGTGCAAAGGTGCACTTTATTTGAAAGGCACACAAAGAATTAGTAACAGTTTTAAGCTCAAAGGAGGTTAAGAAAGAATTAGGGTGGTGGGCAAAGCAATTTTAGACAAAAGATACCTTCATATATTAGCTGTGTAAATAAAATATTCATTTTTAAATGGCATTTAGTAGATATATAAGTTAATGTTCACATATTGATACATCCTGTTTTTCTTTCTTAGGTTTTTTTTTTTTTTTTTCGGTACCAGAGATCAAACTTGGGACCTTGCACTTGCTAGGCAGGCATCAGAAACACTAAGCTAAATTCCTGGCCCAAGTTTATATATTTAATAGTACTTAAGACAAACAAATAGCATTATCATCTCTCCAATTCTTGTTGTTTTATCTCGAGGCCCAGCCAGATAAATTCTATGATCAAACATAGTAAGGGTCAATTCTTTCCCCTCAATTTTTACCATAAGTACCATGTGCATTTTTTCCCTGAGGATTACTGCATTAAAAACTCCCCAAAAGATAAATTTTCTCTCTATGGTACCTATCACCAAACCAAGTATTTTATAATAAAAGAGTTACTATCAATTTAAATTTTTCTATGAAAAATTTACAAACTACCAAGAAGCTAAAATCTTCATAAAGTATGTAATAGAGCTTCAGACCTACAAATATTTCACAAAAGTTTCCCAGAAGTAAATGAACATCATGTGTTAAACCAGTGTTCCATTAAAGTTAACTGAGTCTATAGTCATTAGCCGCGAACCTGTCTCATCTATTACAGCCAACTTCGGGTGTTGTCTGTCAAGGTTACCAAAATTGGAATGAGTATTCATTTTCATGTTTTGATAATTTTCATACTTTGAATCTAATTCAGCTTTCTGCAAATGAGAAACCAACGATTAAAGGTAAATCTGTTGACTTAAAGTCACTCAGCTAGTTAGTTAACAACTACAGCTGAGATAAATGTGCTGATCAACGTACATAAATGTGTTATTTGTATGAAATTGAGGTAGAAAAGTAAAATGGACATGAGAAAGGTAGCTATCACAAGACTTTGTTAACTATTTAAAGATACACTTAAAAAAAAGATACACTTAAGCAAAACTTTGCCTTATATAGAATTTTTCACATTTTATTTTTCTGCTAAATAAATGTTGCTTTCTCTTAACCTCCAGGATTATCCAGTATTTCCTAATTACATTTAAATCCCTACTGCTGTTTCTGATGGTCAGAATGATATCAGAACAAGTGGACTCTTGTCAATTCCCAGGTCAGTCATTTTGTAAACTTTCTGTTCTTTGCTCCCTCCTGTGACTAAATCAAATCTATAAGTCCTACTGTGTAATTCTTCATCTCCTGTTGAAAAAGCTCTTACTCCTGCAACCAGTGTACAATCGAAAACTTCACACTGCTGATAAACAGCATGGATTCCCAGGTTGGACAGCAGATTGCCTTTGTGACAAATATCTGGCTGTAAAGAAGAAAGGAAGCCTCCCATTACTGATTGGAAGCATGAATATGAATTGGAGAATGCTGGCCGGCCGATTACCAGAGGACACATTAGAAAGTGTTAATAAGATGTTACTTCAACTTTTCTTCTCTCTCTTTTTCTTTTCTTCTTTACTTTCTTTATAGGTAAGGTTGCCATAATTAGCAAACAAAAAGCGTGAGATGGGACACATGCTGAAACATTCTTGTGGGTTTTGGGTAATTAAAACTTAACTGGGAATCCTGTATTTTATCTGTCAAAGCTACTCATTTGTAAAGGACTTTGAGGTATTTCTGAAGACCATCTGGCCTTTCCTATGAGTCAATATGAGATTTTCATATGTTTGAAGAAGATATTCAAGGAGTGGCCATCTTATATACTTCACTTCAAGACCTGCCATGAAAATTTGCCAGATTTACTGTATTACATGGCCCACAAGTATGAGATAATTTTATTAAGAGGTCAGATAGCAAATAGGTTCAGCTCCACCAAACTATTCTACTCTCCCTATCTAGTGTGAAATGAGTGTGGCTACGGCCCATTATACTTTATTTACAATAACAAGCATTAGGCTGGATTTGGCTTACAGCTTACATTTTCCAACCGATATCACCATGAACTGGCACTTAGATGATATTCCAGTGACATTAAATTTAACTTATTGGAAAATCAGTCCAACCTGCTGGATATAACTGAGCTCCCTAAAAGTCATCAAAATAGCAAGATTGTTAAGGGAGATGGAAATCAAGTTTTTTGAAAAATACCTTGCTCTGTCCCATAGGATGGTTCAGATTTGAAACATTAACTATAACTAAATTTAGCACCTTATAACATTACATAGTTCATAATACAGAGAAATGCTGTCATTTAACCAAATTATAACAAAAAATAACACAAATATTTAAAATTTTAAAATGGTGGTGGGAGCTGAGAATTCAAAGATGGAAAATTTAAACAAGAAAAAAGAATCATTGAAGAAGGCCAGTAAAAAAGCATCTTGTTACACAAGGGCAGCTGAAAGGCAGACAGATAACAGGATATGGCTGGAAGGATAAACAGATAAGACTGGAGTAGTTTCCATGACTCATTACTGAGCCACAGTAACTGGAGAGGCACAGAGACTGATTCAAAGTGAATGTAGGGAGAATGAATACCGCAGGCAGAAAGAGGGACAAAAAAAGCCAAGGACCAAGAAAGGATGAAACCGGGTGATATCTTGGGTACCTTCCTTGGCAAGATCTGTGGAAAATACAGACCACAGAGATTGGTTTTATTTATGATCTCTTGCCAACAACTACTTGTTTGCAATAGGAGAGTTAAGTCAAAGATGACATGTGTACCTTTTTTAACTGTAAGCATGACTTGCTGTCTAAGCAGTTTAGTCTGGTGGAAAGGATTCAGGCATACATTTAAAATCAATCACGCATGTGACACCAATGATGTATTTTTAGATAAAAATGTTCCACTTACTAAATTTTAGAAACAAAGAGATCCAAAAGCAAACTGAGCCCCCAAAAATCACTTATTAGTTTTTTTTACTTTTCCATCAGCATGAAATCCAGAATAAACCTGATACCATATTAACTGTGAAAATGACTGAAATAAAGTAGAGATTGTTGTCATCAAATGGATATCCCCATGACAATAAAAATAGACAGCATACACTAAAGAATGAATGAATAATGGATTAACCCAACACATATTCTGAGAACTCAGAATCAATCTGATGTCAGTGAGTATGTGCCAGAAGAGATACTTGGAAATCTAGATATCAGAAATGACCAAAGTTCTAGTTTCACTAGAATTTGCTAATTTAGGAGATAAAATTCTTCCCAAGTTAGAGAGACAATTTAAAAGCAGTGGCTCAAGATAGCTTCAGCTACTGCTTTGTTATCATCAAGAAAATGATAAAAGAGCTATCTTAATAGAATTCATACACTGTGATCAAAATGAAATCGTGAAAAAATTTCCTGTGATATTTTTGCATTTGTCACACTAAAATATAGTATAAGAAAATCTTCATTCTAACAAAGTCAGTAGATATCCTGAAATTAAAAAAATGTATCCTGCTGAAGATATAATCACTAACCTTTACTGACCATATTTGTCAGGTCATGGAAAAATGATATTATTAATGTCTCTTCTTTTCATATGGAAAAAAAATGAGGCATGGAAAAGCTACAAAAACACAACCAAGAAACACCAGCTAAGAGATTCCACTGTAAGACACCTCATTCAAAAGCCTGAGTGTTGGCCATAGCTCTGTACCAAAACATTTTCTTTGTGCCCATATGGTCACCCATCACAAACATCAGCCAACGTGGCCTTCTTTAATCAGTACTTGTTGCACCAGGGTTATATAGACAAGGATTCCATTTTGTGTGCAAGCAACCTGTCTCTTCAGTCACGGACTTGGCTTTTCTCTAGAAGGGTGACCCACCTGTGTCATCCACCAGGACACAGATTTACAGAGTTGATGGAACTTCCTGGCCAGGCCAGTATGTCTTTCTCTGCCTCTGCAGTCTGAGGTAAGCACTGCCCAGGCCCATTCTTCAGCCATGGATATTCACAGAAGGCACTCCAATTTCCTGACTGAATTAATCGCGGCACAATCACTGCCTAGAGCAGCTCTATTCAAAGCATGGACCTTAAACTTTCAGGACAACAATACTTGAGAGCTTTCTAGAAAGGCAGTTCCCCAAAATCCAGCCAACAACTACTTGCTCAGTATTTTTGAATGAGGCCCAGGAATCTGCATTTTGATAAGATTTCAAGGGGAACTGTAAACACATTAAAGTTGGAAAGACACCCACTAAGGAGACTTACCATGGCCATCACTTCTCTGCACAATAGAAAATGAACATGTCTGTACTGGGAATTTTCCAAGATCCACATCATTTTCCTGGGAAACCCAGGCCAGCCGCTTCCAGTCTAAGCTGACCAGAGATTCTCCAGCTAAAGAGAGTACTTGCTGGTTGTAACCACACTTAAGCATGTTGATAAATATACAGAATCATGATGAATGTTGATAAATATATAGAATGTTGATAAATATGTAAAATCATGAGTTTTCCCCCTGGGACTCTCATTCTCCTCAGATTCCCAAAGAAATCACTCACTGACACCAAAGGCTTCACTCACCCTGGAATCAGATCAGTCACAGTTCCCAGTTACCCATTGACTTCAGTACACCTCACAGCATAAAGTAAGTCAAAGTGAGACAAACAAACAAATAATAACCCATAGAATTCAGGTCATTTCAGTGTAAGATGATGACAATCATGGCAGCTAAAAGTCAAGTGACAAATTTTGGGGGGTTTTGGATCTTTTATTTTGTTTGTTTTGTTTTGAGACAGGGTCTCACTGCGTAATTCTGGCTAGCTCTGAACTCTCAGCAATTCTCCTACTTCAAGCTCCGGAGTGCTGGGGTTACAGGTGTAATGGCCCAACTAAAATGACAACTTTGTGCTAGAGAAACCCTACTCCTGGCCTCCATTCTATCAGTTTATTCTAGAGTGCCTCTGCAATTACTTTTTTCTGAATATTTATTTAAGATTCAAGAAATTATTTTTGATTAAGTGCCCATGCCTTACTTTTTCTCATTGCTGAGGCAAAATACCCTACACCCAAAGTTAAAGGAAGAAGGATTTATTTAGCTCACAGTTTGTAGAACTTTTAGTCCATAGTCAGCTGGCTTCAGGCATGGTGACCTGGCAGAGGAGAAACAGTTCATGGCAGGCAGAAGGTAGCAAAGCAAGCAAACAACATGAACTGCTTCTTTCTGTCCCTTTTATGTTGTAATTAGCCTACCCACATTCCGCATGTGACACTCACACCCAGAACTATGCCAAACCAATCAGTGGACTGATTTAGTAATCCCATACCCTTGATCCCAGTACCACACACTGTAGATCCAGCCACTTCTGAAAAAGGCTGACCTATAGGGTGACATTTAGACACAAACCATAACAGCCCAATATCAAAGTCCTATTCTGACAAAAGGATTTACAGTCTAATTGAAGAGATGCCACAAGTGCATGAATTATACAAATGTAGGATATAAACATACAAGGAATTAGACAAAATCACCAATTATTTCTATTCCAAGCTGTATGGAAGCTCCTCCTAAGCAGAAGTTGGTGATGTTATTCATGAGCAAGCCGCAGAAAAGAATCCATGATTAACATAGAAAACTAAATTTGAGTTGCAATCAACCAGAATCAAGGGTCCTCTATGAAGATTGCAAAGAAATCAAATGGTTAAACTCTGTTTCTCAAAAGTGGTTAGTATAGACTTCATTTAACTTTAGAATTAATTTTATTCCTATTTATCCATCTTGTACTAAAGATTTAGACCCACCTGTCTCCACATCTCACTTCCTCCTTGTCTGTCTCTGTATCTGTCACTCTGTTCATGAAGTTTTGCATCTCTCTCCTTGTGATCACACAACTTATTTTAGATCTGGCCAGAGTTTCCTCAGAAGGTTCCAATCTGGACTCCTAACACCCAGAAATTAAATTTATTTTACATTCTGGACAAAGCAAGAATCAAGAATGAGAAATTTGTAGAGACAGGCATGACATCAAAGCAAATTCCAAACAATAGTGGGTTCAGGAATGATAGAAGTCAAGAGGGGACAAAATTGAAACAGGTGAGAAGTGAATCAATCAATAAATACATTAGCAGGAAGCCAACTGATCAGGGAGAATAAAGATCTTATAAAAGGAAGTACAGGACCTTGCAAGATCCAGACAAAAAGATCTCAATTAATTATGATCTGGGTGTCTGAACTTGGTACTTATACTTTACAGTCAACTTAAACACTTATAAATTAACAGCATAATTCTTCACCTATGAATGTACATGCCTAAACTTTTAGGTAGAATGGTCAAAATCACTGTTAAATTGTTGAGTTAAATATTTTATTTTCTGATAGTCTATTAACATCAGTAAAATTATAAAAATGTATTGTCTTATCAAAGCCAAAAGTAAAAAAATACTTCAGCAAGGGGTAGGTATAGGGTAAGTGATCCTTGATATAGTTTTTAAAAAGCATTTCTGAATTTTATCATTGATCCAAACTGAAGCAGATTGTCAAGTACACTGCCACTTGGTCTTCTAAGAGAAACTGGCTTTCTGTCTCCATTTTGTCCCTCATACATATCTACTATCTTTTGAGCATTAGGTAAACATGTCTGATATCATCTACTTTATATTTGAAAAGTGAATTATACAAAGAAATGCTACTCAAGATATACTTTAGGGATACTTACATATGGATAATGGCATTTTGTTTAAAAAAAGAAGATGTTAAACATCAAATTCAGAATAAAGTTACCTCCTAAAAGAAAGGCAATGGAAGGCAGTAAAGAAACACACAGTGATAAGGCGATTCTCCTTCCTAAATTGGTAGTGGCTGTGCATTTCATTATTAGCCATTATCACTTATATCTTCCATGCTTTATATACATAAAGTATTGCATACTAAAAATTTAAACATATCATCCAAAAATTTTATTATTCTATGGAATCCATAAAATGCAAACTCAGAGAGCCTCTCAGAGTTATGAAAATTTATATTTGAACATAATTTATATATAAGAGGTTAAAGAAGGTTAATGGCTTGAAATAATTTTCTAATTGATTTTGTAACTAGAGAAAACATTGCTTTGCCAAGGAAGTCAAGTGAAGGATGCCTGACCCTTGTGTTTTTTTGGCTATTTATGAATATAGGAAGAAAAACAATTTTACTTTTTCC
Organism: Heterocephalus glaber; assembly: GCF_000247695.1. The sequence continues at coordinate 7,414,450 of NW_004624819.1, read as the reverse complement.
AAAAATAATTTATAACTGATTTTTTCCTAGAGAAATGGTAAATTTTACAGATAGGCTGGGATATATTTCAGAATGTATTGTTCTTAAATAATAGGGGACCATGTATTTTCATTCTATAAATGTTACCAGAAGTTTGAAAAGGGGAATAAAATAGAAGATTTGCTTTACTTTTTAAAGCATCTTTTGATTTTTTAATTTATGTTTATGAAAACAATCATAAGTAGCAAAGACTTGTTGAATTAGTGGTTTGGGCACATTTGAAATTACCTTAGGAGACAGATACAGACAAAATAGACAAACTGAGATTGAGAAACAGAAGGTAAATTTAAGACTTGCTGAATGACTCTGGCCTAAAAGTATGGACCCATTGCTAAGAAGTTCTTCTCAGACTCAAGTAATAAAGTAATCGTAACCATTTCTAAGTAGTAAATATTTCTAAGTAGTAAATATTTCAGATAGTCTTATAAAGTTACAATGGTGACCCAAACCCAACAATACATATTTAGTAGGAGTAAATGTAAAGTCCAAAACTTAAAACTTCTAGGAAGAAAGCATAAAAGAAAAGAAAGTAGGAAGAGACTTGTAGGAAGAAAGCACTTATAGGAGGAAAGCATAAAGAAAAGTTATCCAAAGTGAATTTGATCTCTGTCTGGACGTTCTTAGTAGAATATCCAGAAAAAGGATAAAGATCCTTGTATCCTGAGGAAATTTTGTGTTCATTTCTGAATGCCATGTCTCAACAGATTGCTGAAGGAAACAACCAAGACAGTGGTTGCCTGGAACCAGCATCAAGTATGGAATCATGGATCTCTAAACCAAAGAGGAGACGGGGCAGAGAAGGGACAATGAGACCTGGACAGCATGTGCAATCATTTTCAGGAACTCTACCCTGAGTGAAGTATTAATTTGATTTCCGTATTGTTGTCTTGGTGTGTGGACATGAACAAAGGAACACTTACTCTTCTTGGAGGAAAACTGAGACTGAGTGATATAATGAAAAAATCAAATATTTGACACAAGTTTATATTACACTAATTTTAAATTTATTTATAAATTTGAATGTGTGTATCCAGATGCCATTTGGCTACTATAATTTGCTTATTTATACAATGTAGATAAATTGCACAAGATATTGGTGAGTAATCAAACAATAAGAATTTTGCTGTTTCTAAATGACCAAAGTACGGTAAAAATATTAATAGTTATAAAAGAAAGAAAGACAGATACAGTTTAGAGGAGCTGGCACTGAGGAAATGATTAGCCAAAAGAAAAAAAATCAAATATGGTGACTAAGTAGCTTTAATGTTTCTGGGTTGAGTAAATTTTAGACAAGCTTCTCCCTGGCTGTAAGTCTTGATCTCCCTTTCCTTCGAGCATTTACTTGAGAAAATTTCCAGCTGTAAAGTCTTTCTCTCCCCCTTTGAGAGATACTGTCTGTTCTACCAGTCTCTTGCTATGTTTACAACCTAGGAATGTCTTTCTCAAGGACCTGTGGAGCCGTCCATTTGGAAGGTAATCATCAAGGAAGACAGTGACAATATCACTAAATTTGGAGGGAGGGAAAGAAAGAGTTTAACTTAGAGTACCAGTTAGCAAACCCAGACGACCTAATCACCAAAAAGAACGTTTGCAAATTCAAGAATAACTTAATATGCTCAGTAACTCTCATTAATGAACCTCCCATAACCTTCTCCAGTACTTTTCCACTAAAGCACCTCAGTGATTAAACAACCTCCTGCCTTTTGTTTTAGCAGAATTTAGTTCAGATGGAAGTTTCTCTCCTGTATTTCAATAGCCTTTTAAAATTTTTATTAGTACATGTTTACAGTACATAATGATTACATGCATCATGGGGAATTGGTACAGGTACATAATGCATGTTAATTCTTTGTACATCTCCTTCTCCTTTCCCTCCCTCCCCATCCATCTCTTGGTCCTCTTCGTATTGCCTGTTTAACTTTCTCCAATGCAATTTTTACATTGGTAGTGGTGGCAACATAAGACCCAAGGGTAGTAAACCAAGCATGAAACCAAGGTCTAGGTGGCACCATGGTCCAGCAAGCATTTCCAAGTGCCTGTTAACAGGAGTAGAGCATTTACAGTCTAGTGATACAATAAGACATTGCCACAAATGACTAATTTGGAGTCGAAAATGAGCAGAGACTTGCAAAAACTAACACAAGTATTATAAAAGAATCAAAATGTTCTGTGGCTGATGTTAGAGAAGAAAGGCCCACAAAGTATATAAAACTCCACCACCAATATATTGCAATAAGTTAAGAAACTTTTGACACAGCTAAGACATTGCCAAGAGCCAACTACCAGGCATAACTAGTAGCAGAGCTGTTAAGCAGGTAACATGGGGTATACATAATGGGAAGAATGGCAGAGCTTGACTACCCTTATCTTTTGATTAGTAAGTGGTCATCAGCAGGAATACACACACACACACACACACACACACACACACACACACACAGATCTATAGCTACATTTATATATGCATAGAGGTATGTTCAAAAGAAAAGAAACAAACAGTTATGTAAGTGGCTTGCTTTAATGCTATAAATAGCAACAATAACAACCTATAATTGCCATGATAAAATTTGCAAACACTTTTTATTTTTTATTATTCAGTCCTTCCTAAAATGAGGAAGATATTATCCTCACTTGTTTGATAAGGAAATTGAGGCAATGAGAGCAGCAGGTAAGATTAACTCGACTGCTATTAAGAGGGATAAATTTGAAAATGTGTGCACCTTGAAACCATAATGTTAAATGAAATGTCAGATACACATGCTTTAATATCAGATGATTTCTCTTGTATGAGAAACCCAAAATATAAATAAATTGAAAGCCAAATAAATTGAAGATAGATATTAGGAAACAAGGAGATAGATATTTTGCAAAAGGGAAGGGAACCGAGAGATGGGGAAAGAGGGAGGGAGGGGAGGGGAAGGGGGTGAAAAAATTAAGATGTGTTATGTGCATGTACGCACTCCCCACAATGAATGTAATCATTATATACTGCAAACATATACTGATAAACATTATTTTTAAGAAGTAAAGAAATGTGGAAATAAATCTGACATACCAGCTTAAATAGTGCATGGTTTCTCTTATGTGAGAAACTCAAAATATAAATAAAGAGCAAAATAAAATATAATAGAAAACCGGGAAGATAGATATTTGTAAATGCGAAGGGGATGAAGAGACAGAGGATTGGAGAGGCGAGAGAAGAAGGGGCCCTAAAACATTAAGATTTGCCATGTTCATGTAGCAACTACCTACAACAAATGCAAGCATTATTTATCTCAAACAGGTACTAATAAAAATTAAAAAATAATCTAAATCCAGTTCAGAAAACCATATCATTTGATTAATTTCGTGGTCCTCAAGCCTAGATGAACATTAGGATAGCCAGGAGTCCTATTTAAATATCAAAATCTGAAGAGATCCTTAGAGATTCAGCTTTAACAGATTCAGAGCGAGGCTCAGACAATAGTATAAAAAAAGTAAAAAAGGAAAAATTAACCTTGTTCAAGGTGGCTGTAAGATGCAGCCAATCTGGAGAGTTAATACACTAGGCTATTGTTTCTCTTCCTATCCTTTTTTGAGGTAGAAATAATAGCATAAATCAATACCAGCAGAGACAAAACTGGCTCTCACTTGCTCATCTCTAATTCACCTCAGAAAATAGCAATCTGACTTCCATATGTCCCATCCACGGAAACTGGAAACTCCTAAAGCTCCTAATTAACTTGGACTTAATTTATCCATCATCCTTTCAATACTCCCATCTTCCTGCAGCATTTCACACTGTGATGAGAGCCTCTGATACCATGCCTCTCTCCCATTTGGCAGAATTCCCTCCCCACCTTCAGAATGGTCCTGACCTCCTGCTGAAGTGGCTTCCTGGGCTTGGCCCTATCACTGAGTCTCTCAGGACTCTGCGCTCACCAGGGACCTTTCTGATTCCATATATTTACATTCTTGGAGTTATCTCAACCCACTCCCACAGTATCGTTCTCAGCCCCCTCCTAAGAAAATAAACTCAATATTTTCATCTCCATCTGTCCTGGGCCTCAATTCCCTATCTGGCATATCTCCACAAAATTCCTCACAAACGGAGGGTGCCTGGACCCAGAGAGGCCACTGCCTGGGAGTGAGAGGTTAGTTTTTGTGCAGGACCTGTTGCTGTATGCATTGTGGGAGGGCAGGATAACCATCTACTCCTCAGCCCCTGAGAGTGAAGTGAACCCATGCTGCCTCCCAAGCTCACCAGCTGGCCCTCTAGGGCTTCTCCTTTGTCCCGCTGATGTCAAAGCAGGAACTTCCTGAGAGCGTGTTGTAATGGAGTCAGAAATTAGAAGAAGTGTCTTTTGCTAGGTCCTTTTCCTGCCTCCAGGTACCTATGTGCACAACTATTCTACCAAAACACAAGGGAAAATTGCTCACAGTCACGGTTCATTTGATGTTTTCCTTAGTCTGATGCTTTGTACCAGAATTTCAATATTCAGTTTTTGTTTACTTCAAATATTTATGTAAAGAAGTATAATTTATTTTCCAATTATGTAGTGATACATGATGATGTATATTTATGCTTTTTTCATTTTTGACATCACATTTGTTAAAACATGCTGCTTTTAACGGTGAAAAACCATTAGGTATATCTTCCAGTTTTATAAACTTTCATTAATTTTACTATGTAAGATAATATTCTGAAAATAATCACTTTACTATTGTTTATTTTAAATTTTACAGTATTATTCTTAACTGTCATGTTGGTGATAATATTGATAATAACAGGTAAATTGTTTTCTTTAGTGAAATTTCTTCATAGTTTATAGGTGGATCCACCTGGAAGTTAGGGACCACATCTGTACAGGTTTCTTGATGTTTGTAGTATACTCCTTGAAAAAACTCTGGAGTAGACAGCACAGAATTCTTGTTATATCCCTTAATTAGCAAAGTGACTTTAGGAAGTTCATTTAGTCTTTACTAATCTTAGTATTTTCCAGTTATCAAATGGAAATAATAAAACCTAACTCTAAGAGTTGTTGACAGAATTGAGATATCACCTGCAAAGAAATTGGCACTATGTCTAACACATGTCTTACATGTTCACATATTATTGTTTAGACCTAAAATGTCTCTCAAAAGTCTCATGTGTTCAAAGGTGGGGCTTTTAGAAGATGATTATATTGAGCAGGTGCTATAATCATCAATAGATTAATCCATTGAAGATTTCATAGCTGAACATGCTATTAGGAAGTAGGACCTGATCAGAAAAAGTGGGTTACTGGGGTATGACCTGGAAAGGTATATTCCTGTCCCTGCTTCTGTTCTCTCTACTTCCTGGCTCCATGTGTTGAGCAGTTTTCCTCCTCTATGCCCTTCTACCATACCATTTTTGCCTTGGAGCCAGCCTACCATGGACTGAGTACTCTGAAACCATGAGCCAAAACAAATGTCTCTTCCTTTTAGTTGTAGGTGTTAGGCATTTTTTCCCGGTAACAGGAAAGTGACTAATACAACATATTAGCTAGATTTCAAGTAGTTACCTCCCTGTTGTTTCCTCAAAAGCATAGTACATATGTTATTGTCTTTGGCTAGTTGTATATTTATCTGTCTCTTCTGATAGCATGAACACTCCTGAAGGTAGGAAACTGTGGCTTACTTGTCCTCTTTAAACTCATCAAGGAAACTGAAAGGGAAGCAAGGCTTCCAAATTCATTCCTGGAAGCAAATATTACTTTGATCCCCAAACCAGGGAAAACCCCAACCCAAAAAGAGAACTACAGACCAATCTCCCTAATGAACATAGATGCAAAAAAACCTCAAAAAGATACTGGCAAACAGAATACAGAGGGTCATCAAGAAGATCATATACCCTGACCAAGTCGGATTTATCCTAGGGATGCAAGGATGGTTCAACATTCATAAATCAATAAATGTAATACATTATCTTAACAGAGTCAAGGACAGAAACCATATGATCATCTCAATACATCCAGAAAAAGCATTCTACAAAATCCAACACCCATTCATGATAAAAACCCTACAGAAAATTGGAACAGAAGGTCTTTATCTCAACCTGATTAAGGCTATCTATGAAAAACCAACAGCCAACATCACACTAAATGGTCAAAAACTGAAAACTT
>NW_004624819.1:7392166-7403446 GCF_000247695.1 Heterocephalus glaber | reverse complement strand
TGGAGGGGTTGAAGGGAGGGCTGGGCAAGGGTGAAAAATAATAACCAAGAGAAACTATGTAAAGGTGCAAATTTCCAAACATCTATTTTTTTTTAAAAAAAAAGAAAAATGTGCATACCCTACAGTGAAGATGATACTTAGGAATGAAAAACTCATCACTTTCTTACTGGCATCAGGAACAAGGCAGGATGTCCCCTCTTACTACAGTTTTCAATACTGTACTGGGAGTTCTAGCTAATGCAGGAAGATAAGAAAAGGAAAGGAAAGGAAAAATGTACAAATTAGTAAGGAAAACATAAAAGTTATTTTCCCACAGGCCACAACTGTTGATGAAGAATATCTAAAAGAGTCAAAAACAACAAAAATTCCTGGAACTAGTAAGTGATCATACCTAGATACAAGACTCATATACAAAAGTAAAGTGCTTACCTATATACCAGCATTGAACAAGTGGAATTTGAAATCACATTATCATTTACATTGCTATCCCCCAAAATTAAATAATTAAATATAAATCTGGTAAGTTGGCTGCAAGATCTTAATGAATAAAATAACAGAACTCTGATAACAAATATCAAGAAGAAAACTAAATAGAGGTATTCTATGTTCGTGGATAGGAGGCAAAATAAGGCAATATATTACTGCTTCCCAACTAAGCAGTCCCAAACAAAGTCTCTGCAAGTTATTCTGTGGGTATTGAAAAACTAATCACCAAGTTTGTTTCGTTGGGGAAATGATCCAGAATAAGTAATTTGGTGTTGAAAGAGAAAGTCAGAGGATTGACATCTCCTTATTGCAAGGCTTACTACAAATCTACAGTAATCAATATCATGGGGCCATGGTATAAGAAAAAATAAATAAATCAATGAGACAAAATAGATTCCAGAAATAAACCTACACAACTATTGTTAACTGATCTTTGGCAAAGGAGTAAAGGCGATACAAAAAAGATAATAGTTTCCACAAATGATTCTGCAACAATGGTAAAAACCTGCAAAAAATATTTAAAAGAAGAATTAAAAACAGACCTTATACTGCTTACAATGATTATTTCCAAGTGGATCACATGCTCAAATATAAAACATAAAATTATAGAAATTATGTGAAAAAATCTAGGTGGTTTTGAGAATAGTGATGACTTTTGAGATATACCAAAGGGATAATCCATGAAAGAAAAAAATTGATAAGTTGAACCACATTAAAATTAAATGTTTCTACCTTATGGAAAAAATTTTTGAGAAGACAAGCAATACCCTGGGAGAAAGTGCTTGCAAAAACTGTGTAAAGGATTGTTATCCCAAATATACAAAGAGGCCCTAAAATCTAATAATAAAAAAGTGGACTTAATTTTAAAGTGGGCAAAACATATTAACAGAAATTTCATTTAAAAAGATATACAGGTGGCAAATGGGCATATGAGAAGATGGTCAACACCATATGTCGTTAGGAAATCGTAATTTAAAGCAACACTGAGATACCTCTGCATACCTATTAGAAAGACAAAAATGAAAAATACTAACACCAACACATGCTGGTTAGGATATGGAGCCACAGAAGCTCTCATTCTTTGCTGATAGGAATGTAAAATCCCGTAACCACCTGGGAAGACAACTTGGCAGCTTCTTATAAAGCTGAACATACTCTCATGATAAGATCCAGCAATCATTCTCCTTGATATTTACCTTAATAAATTGAAAACTTATGTATACACAAGAGCTTTCACAATGGATTTTTATAAAGGTTTTATTCTTCATTGCCAAAATTTGAAAGCAGCCAATATATTCATTAATGAATGAGTAAAAAGAGGTATTACAGCCACATGAAGGAATATCATTCACCAGTAAAAAATTAATGAGTTATCAAGCCATGAAGAGACATGCATGAAATTTCAATTCATATTACTATGTGAAAAAAGCCAATCACCCTGGATGATTCCAATCATATGACATTCTGGAAACAGAGACAATGAAAATATGAATGGTTGTTGAGGGTTAGGCTGGAGAGAGGGATGAAGAGGAGGAGCACAGAGTCCTTTAGGCATCATACATAAACTATTTTGTATGATGTTAAAATGGTGGACACATGGCATTGTCAGTTTTCCCAAACCCATAGTATGTACAACACCAAATGTGAACTGAAACCTATAGCACATTCATGTATCAGTGTAGGATCATGGGTTTCTCAAATGTGCATGGAGGTGTGTGGGGGATGTTGATAGTGGTGGACACTGTGCCTGTGTGGAGACGGGAGCCTATAAGAATTCTTTGTACTTTCCACTTAGTTTTCTGTGAAACCAAAGCTTCTCTAAGTAACAAAAATGAAATTGATTAACTAAAAAATCATTAAGTGATGCTCATTAAGTGCTATTATGCTCTGTAGGCTTGTACTTCAAAGTCAGAAATATAGCGGATATAGATCGGTGGTTGAGAGATTGCCTAGCATGCACAAGGGCCTGGATTCTACCCATGGCGCTACAAAAAAAAAAAGATTTGGAAATGTTATCAAACAAATTATAGCAAATTTGAAAATAATGGAGTTATTATTTGTACAAAATTTTCTACTTGTCACATGACATAAAATGTTTTATTCATGTTTCTCTTTCTCTATAGCTTGTAGACTTCTTACACTTGCACAACTGGCCTCCAGAGTTGCACATCTCTAACTTATTTGATGCAAATACAATTATTACATATTGGCAGAATCCCAACAGGAACTCATTAGTCTATAAATGTTTGATATGCTTTAAATTGAAAACACTACCAGTGTAGACTAAAACTATAAAACTTGAAAATGTAATATGAGTGGATGGTCAAGATCAGCTTTTTAACATTTAACTATTGGTTACTGATGCCTCTTCTTCAGCACATTGATTAAGCCATGGCTCTCTGTTTTTTATTTCCTTACTAATTTTCCTTTCTAAGAAAATTCTTGGTAACTTTCTGAAACTTATATATCCTTTAACTTAGATTCTAGCATATAAACACATACATAAGTATATATTTCCTAAAAGGAAAGTTATTGATAATATTTTCACATATAATACTTATTAACATCTTGCAAATCACCATTGTTTTACAGAACAGTATTTGGAAGATTGTTCAAGAGATAACTAAACCCCTTCAGAATAAAAGATGAGTGTTCTATGAACAGAACCTTAGTGAGCCATCAGTATTGTCTTTCATCCTGACAAACACTGACAAAAATGTCAACAGTGACATTTTCTAAGCCATAGTATCACTTCTTCTCTTCTCGTAAGACACAGTGCTGGAAATAGTACATACTACATTCCAGGAGAAGTTGTTGATGTATATTTGCATGCTGAGCACATTAAGGTTGGCAGAAATTATGTAACCTGTTCTTGAAGATGGAGAATCTTCAAGTAATGATTGATTTTAAATTTGCTTCTCAACACTCCATTTGTGTTACAGTTTGATAGATGGAGTGCTTGGGATCTCTAACCTAACCAACCAAAGGCTTTCTTCCACCATCTTTACAATCATGCTGGGCAGAATATTTTCCACATAAAGAAATGGGAGCAGAATTACTTTATATGCCCACTTTACAGCAGGTGCCATATTTATTTTCATCTGTATTATTTATAAAATTAATGTGATTGAAATGTTCAAATAATGACAGCAAAAAAGTGCAAAAAGATTCCACAACCATTCCTTGTGAAATGCATGAATGCCACTACCAGGAGGTCAATGGCCACCCAATGCACTGTGACAGCTTGTCATTCACAGGGAGAGATGATTATGTGATATGGTATCATAAGAATGCTCTCGGTTTTGTATAGCCATGCCATCTAATCCATAGACTTTCTTCAATAAAGTTTCAATGGCTGAGATAGAAGGACTTTGAAAGCTGTTTTCTTATTGCATAATAAGAATATTTCAATACTAATTGAATTACATGGCTTCGACATAAGTGTATGCTGTTGATACAAACAAAATTATATAGATGGTAGCTGGGGGTAGTAATTGATTAATTTTGCACAGGAGATACAAAAGAAAAAAATTTTAAAGCAGAATGCTAACTTAGACATTTGCTCAATTGTTATTTCCCATTTAAGACATTATGCTTATTTGGTCTTTTCTGTGAATCAATAATACATTATTGGATACTTAATATCGTAATTTAAACAATTCAATCCTGCAACAAATATTCATTTGTTAAAGAAAGTCACGGGTAGAAATTAGTAGTATAAGTGTATCAAAAAGAATTCCCCAGTCGTGCTTCAGAGAAAATACTAAGAGGAAGTTATGAGAAACAATCAAATACGTGCTTTGCCATCTTTGGTATGAATCATCTGTTTTCTTGAAATAAATGGCACACGTTGTATTTTATACTTTCAAAATTAAAACAAATAAATGCTTTTACTCTAAGACTAAAAAAGCAATACCTATAATAGCTTCTACTTCAGAAAGTTTCATGATATCCTGATTCCTAGAAGAGGCTTCATGTGGTATTATCTATATATTTACTCAACAGTTTTGTCTGTATCTTTATTTTGCATCTCGTACATTCTTCTGATTGGAAAGAACACTGTGGAACCTTCAGTTTCTATGGTGTAACTTATCTTGGGAAGGGTGTATTCAGAGAATGTATCTCCTTTTTCAGGCAATGTTCTGACCCTGTGGGGCACTTAAGGAAGCCCGCTCCTTCGCTGCTTTGCGGAATGTTCTTAGCGCCCTCTGCTGCCTGCTTCTGGCTACTGTAGGGGTAACTTCTCTAGCCAACAGTCCCTGAAACTAGGAGCTGACATCCTATGTATTAATAATACTCAAATCCATGTGTGAAAATATACTACAACAGGATTTTGACATAGAAAACTCTTGAAGTGATTTTAAAAATAGTTAGCAACAATAATTATTTCTGTGGTAATATATTTAATATGCTCCAGATTTTTTATATTTAAAATATCTATCTTGATGTTCATCTAGTAAATGATTTAGCATTAGCTTCAGCTCTTCTAAAGTGAAGTTGTTCTCTTTCAGTTTATTTCTTAGACAAGTACTGAATCTATTGTATTGGAAGCAGCAAAAATAATTGAATGATGCCACTAATAAGTTTTATTGAGGCATATTCACATTTTTAAATTAAAGGGCTTCTTTTTATTTAAACAAAAATAAATAGGACAGATGTAGAAAAACAATAAAGAGTAAATGAGCCTGTTATTCTGAAGAGTATTTCCAGGTACAAATTGGTACATACTAAGTGGAGAGAAAATACTGCTTATGATTAGATTACTTTGAAGAACAAGGAAACTCATATCCAAGATGCAGCCATCACTCTGGAACCAACCACACCCCTTGTAGACATGGTCTCTAATTCTTCTGAACACTGCTTCTGCCCTAACCCTAGCTGTACCCTTTTGATTCATTTCTGACTTAGGCTTACCTCATTCTAGGATCTGGTGTATATTAGCATGGCTACCAGTTACGGCCAATCATGGATGTCCATTCTGCTATTAGTCTGTGCCCTCATTCTCATTTCGAGAGCCCTAAATTCGCCCTGAGACTCCAGAGCAACTTCATTGTTTTGTGAGAGCTGTTTCAGTTCTGCTTTGCCTTCTGTGCTGTTCTTTAGATCAGTGGCAAGGGGCTTGGTAATTTTCTTCTTTTGTAATAAGAATGGTGAACTATATTCTAGGGAGATAATTTCATAATTTAGTCCTTAACAGTATGGCTTATTACCAAAATATCTGGGTATAAAATCCTCAAAGAGGACTGACCCATTCTAGAGCTCTTAAACTAGCAATGAGTATCAGATATTTATTCTGAAACAATCCCTGGAGCTCAGTTTTCTTTGTGTTCCAGAGAATTACACTTTTCTTCCATCCCATCTACAGACCATTCTCATTTATCAGAAAATTAAAATATTCAAGAATTCCATTCTCTGTCATGTTTTACGGTCATTGCTTCCTAAAAAGTACAAGCCATTGCCTCAACATTGGAAATGAAGCAGATTGTGTGATAATGCAAGAGGTATATAATTATGTATAAAGCAAATCATAGTCACAAAATGAAAAAGAAATTAGAAGCATTATTTAATCCATAATTGCTCATGAAAAATTAGTCATGAAACCAGTCATCAAACTCAAGTCTAACTCCAAATTTCCCAGAGAACTGTGCTTACAAATGTTTAGAGATATAAAAGTTGGGGTCAAATCCAACATATTTCTTGGGTTTCCTCCATAACTAGATTATTCTGTTCAGAAGCTTGATCATGAATAATTTTCACCTGCAATCCAATTGAATTATTGAAAGGCCTCTCAACTCAGGCACCTGCCTTCTATGTTGATGTACTTAACGCCTAGTCTAGAACACTGTATATGCTACCCAGAAACGTCTTGTTATCCCTTTCTAGGTCTCAGTTTGATTTGTAATTTAGTCTTTCTCTCCAGATCCTCCTCCATGGGCCTTTCGACATTTTCCATCCTATCCCCTCATTCACACTTCTTTCCTACCTTTGTATAAGAGGGAGGCCTCAAAACCTTCCACAAAGAATAGCAATAAAAAGTAGAGAAACAAATTCAGTCGAGTGAGATGAATACAGGATATAATTTGCAGGAACCAATTAGGATAAAGGAGAAAACAAGTTCAGGATTTGCTGTGATTGAAGGATGGAGCTGGACATTTCTAGATCACAGTCACTCAGCAAAACAAAATGCCTCTTGGAAACCACCGGGGGTGCAGGAACAAAATGCTCCTCAGAGAGCCTTTTAAATGCTTTTTTGAAGCATAATGCATTGAGTAGCTATCAGTAGAAAAGTGAAAAGTCACTCCAAAACCCTGAAGGATTCTTGCTTTGTGCAATGCTTAAAATTTAAGCATGACCTCTGTTTCCCAATAGTACACACTGAGCTAGCTGTCCTCCAAGGACATGCAGGAATGAGTCTTCTGCCCTCGGGAGAGGAGAGAGGTGGGTAATCTCCAAGTCCTCTGTAACTCTGTGGCAGGATAAACATTCTCTGCCCACCAACAGATGTGGAAACACTCAACATGCCAAGGGTGAGCCTATCTGCATGTCTTTCATCTACTTGTTATGGACAATATTATTTTAGAATGGCATAGTTTGATTTCCTTTATGACTCATTTTTCTGATTTTCTAATGTTCACTCTGTTTTGTTAGCTAACTTGGATCAGGTTAATTTTCATGTTGTAGGAAGTAGTACAACAAAGGAAAATATCCTTTCTCTTTTGTTAGATTATGCCAATAATTGCATGATAGCTAATGTAATAATTTAAAATCTAGTATTCAAAAGGCACCTATATTCACCTATAATCTGGATATGAAGGTCAGTGTTTTTCCCTTCTACAGGAAAATGTAGAAAAGCAACAGGAAGAATAAAAACAAAAATCTCAAATCTATATATTTAGTGAAGGTAGGAAACAGATATATTCTAGATTCAAAATGCCTGTAAGGCTGCCTAAAAAAATAAAAAATCAACACTTTACGTCACTACCACAGTACAGCTGGTATAATGGGTCTTCTTAATCTGAGCCACTAAAATAGATGTGTAGCTATATTTTGTTGTGATTTTAGTTTGTCTTGACCTAATGATGAGCAATGTTGAGTTCTTTTCCCTGTCCTCATTTGCCATTTGAATATAAGTAGAGAGGTGTCTATAAAAGTATCTTGTCCATTTTTAAATTGAGTTATTTTTATATTATTGAGTTTTGTAAATACAACTTTTGTCAAACTGGTGGCAGGCAGTGAGTGAAAATAAAGTTTAGATATCTCATTAAAACTTAAATAAACATTTTTTTTCTGATCATAAATGAGGTAAACACTTTCCAAAATGTGTACTGGCCTATTTAGCTTCTTTTATCCAAAAGTATCTATTCATGTATATTGTCTCTTTCTTTCTTTCTTTCTTTCCTTCTTTCTTTCTTTCTTTCTTTCTTTCTTTCTTTCTTTCTTTCTTTCTTTCTTTCTTTCTTGTACCTGGGATCAAACTTGGGACCTTGTGCTTGTGAGCCAGGCAGTGGAATGGATTTTCTCTTTTTATTGATTTGTAGAAGTTAATTATATATTTCTGGTATGAGTCTTTGTTAGCAAATACCTTCTCCCATTCTGACTTACCTTTTAATAATTTTATAATACTTTTTGGTGAACAAAATTCTTATTTCTAACATAATCATAATTATCAATTTTTTCCTTTGTGTTTAGTACTTTTTGCATCTTATTTTAGAAATATTTCCCTTCTCAGATGTTGTGAACAAATGATCAAAACTTACTTCTCAAAGTGTTATCATTTTGCCTATGACATTCAGATGCCTCAACCACTTATGATACACATGATGTGAGTAGGAATCCACTTTTAGTTTTTCCCACATAATAATTACTATCCCATTTATTTTTAAAATGTCCTCCACTTTATTTACTGCTTAATCCAATGTCCATTGATATATGATTGCTTTTAGATTCCCTTTTCTGTTCCAGCAGGCTGTCTTAATTATTCTACACTATACTAATGTTACTATGTCTTAAAATCTGATAGAAATATATGCTCACTCATCACATTTTACAATGATGCCTACATAAACTTTGTTTTTCATTCCCTTAGTCACCTCAATTCTTCTATGTGGGATCATTTTTATTCTCATTAAGTCAATATTTAAAATTCTTTTTAGTTTTGAGGGTGGTAGACACTCTGAACATTTAGTTTACTTAAGGAATCATTATTTTCTCTTCATTTTGGAAGAAACCAGTGGCTGTCTATGGTGAACTTTTCAAGGTAATTGTCTTAGTTACTTTTCTCATTGCTGAGACAAAATACCCAACACCCAAAGTTAAAGGGGGAAAGGTTTATTTGGCTCACAGTTTGTAGATATTTTAGTTCTGTAGTCAGCTGACTCCAAGGCAGGGTGGCATGGGAGACAAGAGTCACAGAAGAGAAACAGTTCATGGTGGGCAGAAGGTAGCAAAGCAAGCAAGGGGCAAAGCAAGCCTCTTTCTGTCCCTTATATTGTATCTAGGCTACTGGTTGTGACAAAACAATCAGTGGACTGATTTAGTAATCACCCATCCTTAATCAATGTTAAAATTTTGTAAAAGTACTGTATAATGCCCAACCAGGAAATTGACATTTATAGATTCTATTTGTCTAAATCAAGTTTTTCTATTTTTACTTGTGCTTATCTGTGTGTGTTTAGTTTTATACAATTTTATCACATATGGAAGTTTGTGTGTGTATTTGCCCAGCCAAGGTGAAGAATAGTTCCAGTAGTAGAAGAATCCTTCACATTGTCCTTCAATAGCCACATTCAGCTCCCTTTTGCAGGATCCTGAGTTTAGGAGGACAAACTAGAAAATCAATTTCCACCCTTGTTATTTTAGATCTTCTCAGCATATGTTCATTCTGTGGCTCTTAGCATGACTTTTGCATTTTCTATCTTTTTGTCACTTCATGCTGTATTCAGAAAACTTTACTCTAACTTATGTTGCAGCTTACTAATTTTGTTTTTAGCTATTTCCAGTCAGTTGATTAACTCTTTCCACTGATTTCTTAATTTTTACTTATAGTTTTAGTATGGGAAGTTTAATTAGCTTTTTAAAAAATCAGTATTACTGTTTTTATAATTTTCGGCTTCTTACATTTTTTGAAAATATATTTAAGCTTGTAACCATGAGCTGTTTTGTAATATGTTAATTTCAATTTTTGCATGCTTCATGGATCTTTTTCTATTGTCTTTTTTCAAATGATGGCTTCTTTATTCTAATTCACCTTTATTCTAAGAGTATTTCCCTTTTCAGATTGCAGTAGGATAGAAAATGATTTTTGAAGTCCATTCTTTTGATCCAGGAGGCTGTGAAAACCATACTTCAGCTGCATAGCTATTTTTTTCAATGGACATATTTACTCTGGGCAAGAACAGGTTATATTTTTGAGCTTGACCCTCTGAATGTTCAGTTTATCCCAGGTTTTGACCTGCTAGTAACTCACTATGTGGTTAGCTCACTTCTGCCTTTAAAAAAATTAAAAACATTTTAATCAGCTTTTTCAGTTGTTATATCAAGATGTTAAGGGCCCACTAAACATACTCTTTGAAAATCTGAATCATATAAAATTACCAGTTTAGATATTACACCCTCAAGTGCATACACACACACATACACACACACACACACACACACACACACACACCACATTATGGAAGGATTCTAAAGATGCACTTGCAAGGGAATAGGAAAATTTGAGAGAACTTTATCAGAATTACTCAAGTCATATTACTCTGTAAAATCAGCCACACAACCACAGACTCTGTGTTTTGTTAAATCAGCCACACAACCACAGACTCTGTGTTTTGTTATTTACTTTTGAGGTTTTTAAAAAAGAGGTACAGATTGCCAAAACTTGATGGCACAAATACAGCAAAAACATAGAATGGAACATGGGGTAAAGGATAACAGGTTTATTTCCTATGTCAGTCATGTGAGTTCATTTACTACTGAAAGTCACTAAGGCAATTAAACTGTTATTTTTTTCTTTATTTTTAAAAATTGTGCCTTTGGGTTAGCTAAAAGAAAAGGTAATATCTGGTACTGTTACACACAATGTGTGCTCAGTAGCCTGCTGAACTCTAGAAAAGTTACTAAAGAGCCTGAAGATGAGAGAGAGCAAGAAGGGACTTCTACCCTAGAAAGCACATGCCTTGATATGCAATGAATTGAAGGTGGATGTCTACAAAATAGAACCAACTTCAAAAAGCAATAGTTAAGAGTCCCAGCACCCAGGAGGAGGCTCCCGGGCCACCATAGCACCACTCCCAGCACAGAAGAGTTGAGAAAATCCCAGGACCCAGTAGGAGGCTCCTGGGCCACCATAGCACCACCCCCAGCACAGAGGAGGTGAGCCACGTGGATGCCAGCAGCACACTCTCCACCCCACCGTTGAAATGAGAAGACAGGTAAACAAGCCTCAGAACCAGACTTCCAAATCACCTACAGCAACCCCAAAGGGAAAGGAGGTGGAAAAATCTGAGACTCAACCACCTGAACTCCCTGAACTGGCAACAAAAGAGTATGTGGAAAAAATGAAATCAGAAATAATTTCTCACATAACAGCAGAGATTGTGCCCATAGTGCAAGGCATGATTAATAAATCTAGAGAGGACCCAGATAAAAAATAGAGGAGCTGAGGAACATGATGGAATCCCAACATAGGAAATAAATGAAATCCATAAAACAGATACAAACAGATTTCCAGGAGATTAAAAATTCCATTGAAAGCTTACACAGCAGAATGAGCCAGTGTGAGGACAGAATTTCAGA
>NW_004624819.1:7282769-7389908 GCF_000247695.1 Heterocephalus glaber | reverse complement strand
TTTTTGCTGAAATATGGAGTACATGTTTTGTCCATTGAGAATGTTCTGTTCTTCTTCTAGTCTCCTGATAGTTTTTACTATGAACAGCTGTAGAATTTAGTCCAGTACTTTTTCTGCAACTAATGACAGGATCATATGGCTTTTTATGTAAAATCTGTGGTAATGTCCTCTAAATTTTGATATTGTAATTTTAAAATGCATAACTGATATTGTGTAATTGGAAGAAAAAGTCTAAAGAAGTAGGGGGAGTGGGAGGGGTAGGGGAAAGGAAAGAAGGGAAAAGAAAAAAATAGGAGAAAAGGAAAATAATGGAAATGAAGCCTCTGCAAGTAGAGAAGGGTGGAGGGGGTGAAGGGAGGGCAGGGGAAGGGGAAAAAAACAAGAACCAAGATACATCATGTAAAGGTACAAGTTCCCAATGATGAATGTAACTGTATTTTATATCTAAATGGTATCAATAAACTTAATGAAAAAAAGCAGTAGTTGAGAGGATCTTAACTGTGACTCCTTGGCTTCTTGAAGAAGGGAACAATTAAGATAACACTAATAAGGAGGGCTATGAGGACCCACATAAAACTGAGGGGAAAAATACCCCAGGAGACACACCTGACAAAAATGTTCCCATTTAAACCTGGCAAGGTAAAATAACCATATTAGGTCACTCATAAGGCTGACTGAAAACTAGTGAGGCACTTTCAAACAAAAGAAATATGATTTAACATAAAGGATAATGAGAAATTTCTATTAATAAATCTCATTTAAAGTGTCCTCAGGCATCAAATTCACCATCAAGCTGTACTTTATCCTCAAGATATTTTAACCCTGCCTGCACTTACACAGCAGTCTTAATATTAAAAAATCAAGAATAGTAAGGGATTGTCATTGTCCGCTCATTCATCTCTTCTCTCCTACTGAAAATGGCTCAGTAAGGTAAGAGGGTCTCTATAATGAGAAAACAATATTTAAAAAACTATAACAGGGTTGAATTATTAAAAATCTGGTCTACTCTGTCCCCATGATGTCTCACAGGATACAAACTGAGTTTCTCCAATTATATTATAAATGTGAGTTTTCCCTATCCAACTTATTGAAGATATTTTAAAAAATATTTTCATTAAATATAGTGTGGATACAAAAATGCATATAAAATATAAAGCAACATTTTACCAAACAAGTATTTACCTACAACTGAATTTAAGAAAAACAGTATTACTATCATGCTGAAAGTCTCATAAACATCATTCACCTGTCTCATCCCATTTCCTGGCCTTCCCAGCCATCATAACTATAATCATTCTTTCTGTACCATTCCTTTGTTACTGAAAATAAAAAGAGCAAGTATGTTTGCATATGCAAACAGTGTAGTGTTTACTTTTCGATGGTCTAGAGCTATATATAAATGGAGTTGTCAAGTACAGCAAAATCTTCCTGAATTTGGCTTTTTTGTTCCTGAGATTTGTCAGCATTGAATGTAGTTGAAATTTATTCATTTTATTCCAGTTTACTATTCCACTCTAGGAATATTCCCCAATTTACGTATTTAGTCTACTATTGGATTGTTTGAAGGTTTATACTGTTAACAAACAGCACTTCTAAAACCATTCTTGCATATATTTCCTGGTATCCATGTGGATGAGTTTTTTAGGAACATAGGCAAGAAAGGAATTACCAAGTCATAGTATTTTTGCATCTTCAGCTCAATTGGAAAACATCAAATATTTTTACAGTGATGGTTCCAATTTACATTTCCAATAAGAGCACACCACAGTCTGATAGCTTCATATAGTAGACAAAATGTTCTCAGATTTTAAACTTGTTGCCAGTCTAGTGGGTATTAATTAGCTTCTCATTGTGGTCTTAATGTCTGTTCTTCTTATTGTTAATGAGATTGAACATCTCATACATTTTTTTGACTTTCTGTTTCTCTCAAGTGAAACTATTCTTCCAGTGCTTTCCTTCTCCTCTCCCTTTTTGTTGGCATATTTTATAAGATTGTGTATTTTCTTGTAGATTCTGTACATACATCCTCGACAATGTTTATGGTTTATACGCATTGCAAGTATTTTCCTGCAGAGTTAGTGTGTCTTTTTATTGATTTTATGGATAGTGCTCACTTCAGCAGCACATATACGAAAATTGATTTTATGGATAATTTGAGCAGAAGTTTTAAATTTTAATTTACTTATTAATGTATTCTAGGGGATCTGTTTCAAGAAAGTGTTTTCTATATTCTGGCCATATTACCCATCATTACATTAATTGGAAATTATTTTTGTATTTTTGTTTGTTCTCAATATTATTCTGGTTCGAGGTACTCTTCTGATTTGCTGACAGACTTAATTATTAAAGTTTTATAGTTATTCTTTAACATATTCTATACTTATAAGGGCAAATTTATTCTTTTCAGGACTGTCTTGACTACTCAGGGCATTTTGCTCTTCAATATAATATTGTTAAAAATTTTCAATCAGTTTGTCAAGTTCCATAACAATAAAAAAATTTGTTAGAATTTTTGCTAGGATTGACTTGAATCTACAGATTACTAAATGGAAAACTAATCTCTTTATGATATTGTTTCTCCCAATCTATAAGTACAGTGTCTCTCTTCGTTTAGTCTTGGTCTATCTTAGTGCTGCTAGTTTTCTCATTAATATCTTGGGTAATTTGGTAATTTTTAATCATGCTAAATGTTCTGTTTGGTTCCACTTTTTAACTCTTTACTGCCAATATACAAAATATGATTAAAATTTTTCATTGATTATCAAGCAGTCTTGATAAGTTACTCAATAATTCTTTAAAAGTTTCTACATATTAAGACAAAATTATACCATCGGTGAAAATATTAGCATCATTTTCCCTAAGATTTATACTTCTTATTTCTTCCTTTGCTACTTTGACAAAATACCCAGTGGAAGTGGTAATGGCAGAAGCCCTTGTATTTGACTTTAAAAGGTTTGCTTCCAAAGGTTTGTCATTAGATATGCACTGGGCCTTTGGATAGTATCTTTCATTAGGAAACTTTTTACTTTCAATTATTAGTGTGCCAAGAATTTTAACATAAATGAAAGTTTAACTTTATTGACTCCTTTTTGTGCATCCACTTAGATCATTATACATGTCTCTTTAATTTGTTGATATGGTATATTACAGAAACCCATTTTCTATTACACCATGTACATCCCTAAAGAATTGTTCATTAGTCAGACAGTTAATTACTGTTAAACAATGTAGATGTATTCTTTTAGAATTTTAACATCTGTGTTCACAAGTTAATTTGGGCAGTAATATTTTTCATATCACCCTTTAGATTCCAGAGCAAATATCCTGCTTGATGAAATGCAGGAATAGTTCCATTTTTAAGGGTAATTTGTGGAGGATGAGAATTAATTTGCCTGTTAGTTGTTTAGTATTTGAGCCATTTGCGTGAGGGAACGTCAGAGGAAAGTGATTAATAACTATATATAGTTTAACTACTGATATATTTTCCTTAACAGAGAAAATCCTCTTCACTTCTTTTCCTATTTCTCCTTAAGTTATCTTGAATTATATTTTTATAATTTCTTTCATTTAACCAACATTTTAAATTTATTGGCATAATAGCAATCAAAACATACCATTTTAAGCTACACAGAATGCCTAATATATTTTTCCTTCTTTTTCCACTTGCCTAATCCTAAAGTTTGTCAGTTTTGACATATATTTAAAATATTTTTTTGACTTTAGCTCTACTGTTTGTCTGTTTTCTTTTTATTTTGTTCTCTATTATTTTCACCTTTATATTTGGAGTATAGTAAATTTAAGGGGATTTTAACTTTATTTATTTATTTTCATGTAATTTCTTAAACTCATTCATTTTGAGGGTTTGTTTTACTTTCTGATACAATGGTTTAAAGCTATTTCCTTTTAAGAGCCACGTTAGCTTTATCATGATTGACATGCAGCATTTTCAATACCATTTACTTCTCAGCAGTTTCTAATTTAATTGTGATTTCTTCTTTGACCTGTGTGCTTTCAAGAAGTATTTAATTTCCAAAAGTGTGAGTTTTATCTAATATTTTTCTGAACTACCTTTAGCAATTTTATTTTGGCCTGAAAATGTCTTCTATGTGACAGTAGCCACTTTAAATATGGTTAATTTTGCTTTATGGTAAAAAAAATTTGGTTAATTTGGTCAAAATTATAAGTATCTTTGAATGGAAAGAATATTTTGCAACTAATCCATTTTTAAAACTTGTTAATTGAATTATTAAATCTATTATACCCTCACTGACTTTTTGAGTCTGATTTCTCAGTTACCAGATAAATGTATTAAAATCTCATACTTCGATGGTAGATTCATTTTTTCATCCTTTTTATTATTTAGAACTTTTTAAAAGTAAAACATTTTGGTACGTTTTGGATATAAATAATAACTCTCATCATAGGGAATGTTCACCTGTACGTGATATATCTTGCCTCTTCTTTTTTTCCCATTCCCCCCAGTCCCTGCCTTCCATATATGCAAAAGCTTTGTTTCCATTTTTTTCCTTCTATTTTTTCTTTTTTCTTGTCCCTTCCTTCCTTTCTCCCTCCCCCTCCCCTTATTCCCCTTCCCATTTATTTCATACATACATAGTGTTATTAAATAGATACACAAGAGATGATCAAAGTATACAATGAATATTTAAATTCAAAAATGTTAATTACAGTAAAAAGCACATTGTTATTAATCACTCTCAAAATACTTCCCTTTGCTCCAAATACATTTTTCTCATTATTCTTGCCACCTTCTGAAGTCCTCTTCTGTGTCTTTATGAGGTAAATAAAAAATACAATGAACACTGCTGCCAAGTGGGATCCAATGGAAAAGAAGGCTTGTAAAAACACTATGGTGTGTCTTTATCCACCTAATTCACCAGGTCTGGCATCATATGACTTCTGACTCTTCTGCAAAGTCAAAATAACCATGAAAGGTAAATAATTTGATTGAATTCAGGACATTGAGGCAGTCACAACAGTGCAACTTAAGATATTTTTCAGGGCAGGGGTTGGGGTGAGACAGAGTCTTGCTATGTAGCCCAGGCTGGCCTTGAACTCTCAGTAATTGATTTTCCTGCCTCAGTTTCCTGAGTGCTGGGATTGCAGGCATGCACCACTACCCCCAGCAATATTTTTAATAATATACTGAAACATTAGATGGCTTTTCATTTTTTTAATCAAGGCTTAACATCCTTGTCTTTAACAAATCAATTATATTTTTATATTCTTGTAAATCAAATTTAGAAATGCAATAATTTACTCCATCATCACTAAACTACTGTAACACTGAAATACCAAGGAAAGAAATAATTTTTCATTTTATAATGCACTGAAACCCAACATATCCAGTTATTTAGTGCTTGGTAATGTGCTCTTTACTGAGTTTGTTGTATCTTGGCTGTATCTACTCTGTATTGGTGGCCAATTACTTTGACTTTGTCTACATTAACAATAAGTGCTGTGTAGCCAAGCAAAGAAATTATGTGTTAAATATATCAGGGATGCTATCTAAATTGGATCTAGGTGTTAGTGTCTCAAGATAACTGGCAGAAGCAAACACAGAATTTAAACCCTTAAGAACATAACGTTACCATGAAATAAGACATTGTCAAGAAACCAGCTGAGGTCCCTTGCTTTGCCTTTTAAAATAGTGACGGGACCTTTTTAAAATTCATATTCCCTCTCCACATGTGAAAGTTAAATGTTCTATTTCAATTCTTTTGTTACCTTAACATGGCCAGAATGCCTACTTACAAAAATTCAAAAGGATAATTTTCTCCCCTTTAAACAAAGATTTTATTCAAGCTGTAAACTGATCACCCTTTCTTGGCTTCTATGTAACTTTAAGATATCATACTTCTATGTTCTTGCTATTTTAAATTGAAAAAAGTATTGTATTTTACATTCAATGTTGCTAATATTTACACACATATTTATCACTCTCTTTCTCTAATTCTTTTTTCATCTTCCGTGTAGAATTGGTTTAATTTTTCCTGAAGTGCATTTTTTAAAAGGAGTGTTTCTTGATTGCAAATGCCTTCATTTTTCCCTCCTTTTGCTCAATATATGATTTCAGATTGATAGGAGTTTCTCCCATCACAATGATAGCATTCCACAGTTTCATGGCTTTCATTGCTGTTGCTAAGAAATAAATTGTTGGTCTAAATCTAGTTTTTTTAAAATGTGGTTTTCCAAGGTTTTTTTAGTCTATAGTCTTCTGTAATTTAAACTACAAAAGGTACATGTTAATTTATTTTTTTATTTACCCTACTTTAATTCATGACTTAATAGATTGGTATTTTCATCATATTGGCAAATTTCTTAGTTAATTTCATTATTGCTTCTACCTCTTTCTTTCTCTAGGAAGAACTCTACCGAAATTAGACTTTGTTTATTCTCTGTTTTCTGTCATGTTTTCTCTTTTTCTCACTGTGCCACATTCTGGATACAATTTTCAGATCCTTCATATAGTTCACTAAACTTCTCGTGTTATACACAATCATTCTTCAAATCTAACCGTTCTGTTTATTGTAATATTTTTTTACTCTTCAAATTTCTAATTTATTCTTTTTCAGGTATCCTTGTATGATTTAATATTACCTTAACTATATTTGAATCCCCTCTTTTAAGTGAAAATATTTAAATATACTCATTCTGTACTTTCTCTTATAAATCTCATGTTTGAAAGTTTCATGAGTTCAAGTCAACTGTTTATTTACCCTGCTCACACTTATTCTTGTTGCCTAGTTTCCTGGGGTGTTTGTGACTTTGGCAATGAGCTCCAATTCATGAGAACTTCATCTGTAAGTATCCCCTGAGGTCTGACTTTGTGTGGGAAGTCCGTTTGCATTTGCTTCTAAAATCCTGAGGACACTACTAATGTGGGATGCTTCTAAACTAATGTATTATTAATCGTCTTTCAAAAATTACTCAGATGTTACAAGCTCAGTTGCAAATGCTTGTTTTCTGACCTATTAAGAATCACTAGAACATGCTCCCTCTCCTATAAATCTAATGCCAAGTTTGAAAATGGGTAATTATTCTTGCAAACTTTTTCTATTAACCCTTTAATTGAGGATTCAGATCTTTGTGGTTCTATACAGTGAGAATCACTTATCAGACCCTACCTTGAGTGGTTTTGTTTTATGCCACTTTCTGCCTCCAGCCTAAAATCCTATGAAAACTGAATTTTATATTCATCTGAATGGTAGTAAATATCTTTAGGGTAATAGTACCATTTACCTGTGAGGATTATTGCTTTGATGAGATTTGTTGCCTCTGAAGGAGGCTAGATCACAGTGTATTTTCTTCCACAATGCCAAAAACAGAATTCCAGTTTCCTTATTACATCAGTTTGTATGTATATCTGTGGTCATATGTGTATGTAAAAAATATCTGCTGTCTATTGGTAATTTAAAAAATAGAAATTATCTGAATTGCATATAATGGCTATGTCAGAGGATAATATAATACATATGTTCACTTAACAAGCATTTGTCACCCAACATTTTCAGTTAGGGTTGTTTGTGAATCCATGGGAATCCTTCAAGAAGATCCTTTGTATCGAATATAACATGACCATGCAGTGATTTTTCCCTTTATCTCAAATGAGATATGAACTTTCAGTTATGAAATTTTCCAGAAGACAGAAACTATGAAATGTTATTAGTTTCCCTGCTAAGTCTTTCTTTCTGCTTATTTGGGGTTCATCTGCTTATCTTCAAAATTACATTTACTTGTAATTTATGTTTCTATAAAATAATGGAGACAAGCATCTCAGGTTCCCAAATGAGGTAATAAATTTGTATTTTCATGTCACTATGAGTCTACAATTTGTGTTCTGGCAAAGGAAATGTAGGATATCTGCAACTATCTTGAGCTATTAGCTCATTTGGGCTGTGGATACAGGGCTGTAAGGAGTGTGTAACTCCTCCTTTGCCCACCCCTAATATCCGAAGGGTCAGCCTTAGCTCTAGACTCCAGAGAGTTTGCATGTTTGAACATTTTCACTTCAGGCACTCAACTGAAAATAAAGTGTGTAATATCTAGATGATAGGTGCTCCATTTGTTAAAAATCAAAGCTTGAAATTATGAGCAAGTATCTGGCTCTCGACTTCTGAAATCTTATTCTTGCTATGATATATTTAAAAATACATAGAAAAGTTGAAATGTGGTTTAATCTAAAGAAGGCAGGGCTCCACGTGATTGGCCAAATTCTAGAACTTCTGTGATCTCTCTGTGATAGCTCATGCATACCATGGTCTTTGAACCGTGTACATAACAACAACAAATCTTATTCTGCCATTTTCCACACTTAACTCCATATTATAGTTTGAATCATAAATGTTCCCCCAAAGACTCATGTATTGAAGACCCAGTCCCAGTGTTACAGCCATATTCAGAGGTATGGCTTGGACGTGATTGGATCATAAGGGCTCTGACCTCATCTGTGGATTAATCCACTGTGGGTTCAACATGTAGTGGTCTATTGGGACAGGGGTGACGGAAATTTAGGAAGTGGCATTTAACTGAAGGAAGTGGGTCCTTGGGGGCATGGCCTAGAGGGTATATCTTGTCCCTGTCCCCTTCCTCCTTTGATTGCTCTCTCTCTCCTCCTTGCTGCTTTGATTATGAACAGCTTCCCTCTGTCATACCTTTTGGCCCTTATGTTTCTAAATAACCATAGGCCTAAAAACAAGCTGTCCAGGGACTGACATCCCT
The DNA here is from genome assembly GCF_000247695.1 of Heterocephalus glaber. The sequence continues at coordinate 7,381,169 of NW_004624819.1, read as the reverse complement.
GAAATCATTAGCCAAAATAAACATTTCCTCCTTTAAGCTATTGTTCTGTGATATTTTGCTACAGTGATGAAATCAGACTAAAATACTTCATAAATAAAATACGGGCTTTTTCACATTTTTTTAATCCATTTTGGACAAAAAATATGTTTATATCCATTTTGTATGGATAAATAATCATTTTATGGTCGTGATTTCAAGAGACTGATGACATTGGACTGATTCTTTCCTTACAACTTAGGATCCAAAATCTATAGGACTTGAAGTATTTCCAGTGGACCACCACGACACATATTTCTAACTATTCATAGTATACGTTGACCATGGTGTCTGATTTGTCACTCTCTTTTGAGAGTTCTTGTTTTGAGGAATTCTTTGCTATGACAGTGTTGGATTATCAAGATAAAGGAAGAAATAAATAAAATGTTTCCATTAAAGACTTTAATTTAGATGTGAGCAACTGAATGAGGAATGCCAAAAACAGCCTCCATTTTTCTGATGAGAACAGTGGGGAATGGTTTTAAGACCAGCTGCTAGATAAAGGAGATTATGCAACAGGCAACTTCACAACAACAACAACAGCAGCAGCAGCACAAAATACTCTAGCACATATTGATCTGAACTGTTGTATCGATACTATCAGATTGTTTCATGGTTTGATGTATTGTTCCCAAAGGCTTAATCTGGCCCTAGTTCTCTATCATGTCAATAACAGGGGCAACACAATAGTCTCTAAAGATGCAGTTTTCTTTTAGTTTATTTTTGAGACAGGATCTCATTGTGTAGTCCAGGCTGATCTTGAACTTGTGACATAGCCCAAGCTGGCCTTGATCTGTCAATCCTCCTGCCTTAGCCCCAGGAGTGCTGGGATTACAAAAGTGCACCACTACTCTCAGCAATAAACACCTTTTAATTTGATTACACAGGGCCAGCTATTATTGTTATTACCTGAGAACCAGGACTGAAACAGAATTCATTACAGGATCACTACAAGTAAAGAAGACCAATCACTTACCACCTGGAAAGTTACTAACTTGGTGAGTGGTAATTATTGTTTGTATTCTTCATCTGAGGTGGAGAAAATGTGCCAATGAAGGCCTGAATGATAAAGAAAATATCCCAATATTTCAGAATATTTTGTGGAGGGGCACTCAACATTTTGCTTTCAGTAAATTCCTACCAAAAAGAGATCAAAAGAAGGAAAAAATAGAAACAAAGCTTTCATAAATAAGGAGGGGAAGAGAGGTTGAAGGGAGAGGAGGGGAATGGGAAAAGAAGGAACAATCAAGATATACCATGTACAGGTACAAATTCCCTATGATGAATGCAATCATTACACATATCCAAAATGTACCAATACATTTAAGAAATTAAAAAAAAGAAATCAAGTCAGACTAGAGCTAGCTGGTTTACCAACAGATGGAAGAGAAAACTACTTTTTGAAGGGAAAAATTCTCTGCCTGTGACTTAAAGGCCTATGATAAAGGCCTTGAAAGTCTATTAGCCATCTCCTTTGACACCACAAATGAAAACTGATGAAATAAGAAGCCACTAACCAGTAATTTTAGCACTAGATAGACCAAGCACACAGTTTTTTTCTGAAGTAATTCTAGTAGGAATTCTCAACCAAATAACTCAAGTTGCCCAACTCGCCAAGGATCACACTACAGATATTCATTATTTTTAACTGCCTCAAAGTATTGATCAAAATATAGCCTTTGGGACTGGAGAGACGATAGAAAAGTTTCATGTCTTTTGGCCTGAGGACTAATGCTGTAGAGAAGATTTTTAGCGATAGTTCCTGGTACACAAAAATTTATCACCAGCTAATAAACTGACCACAGTAATTATGACTGACAATAGTCTGTGACTGTTCAGCCCCTAAGGCTCTCCAGTACCCACATTTACATCAATAGGAATTGAGCTGCTACAGGCACCATCCAGAAGCACATCCTCCCTAGTGTGGCATCCCTAGATGTGGCCATGCTGATTAACTGAAGAAGTGAGATTCCCTTGGAGGCTGGGGTAATGGGCTGGCTGGGAAATTACTGTATGGGCAAGAACAAGCGAATTTTCTTTTCTGGGATAACTCTTCTCTATTTTCCCGTGTTTTCTTCTCTTTGTTACATGTTATGCATTTTCTAGTTCTTCTCTCAAAACTTCTACTGATATGTTCAAGACTTTTGTTTTCAAATGTCTAAGTTACTGGACTACTAAAGGCCACATTTGATCCTGATGAAGAAGAGAGTACCTCACCTGGAGACCGCTACTATGGGGCAGAGTCAGTGCTTGGATGAGACTTTGGAGGTTCTGAGTGTGCCTGGTGTTCATGAAGAGTGGGACAGATGTTGGGTAATTAAAGAGGCAATCTATGGTAGACATTTTTGCTTGTCTATCAAATCCTCATTTCTTTCAATTAAATGAACTTCAATTATTTATTTCCACTTTTCTTATCTTACATGTATTTGTTGGCCCTGGGGTAGTTCTGGCCGATGAGATGTAGGAAGAAATTCCTCAGGAGGACACTTCTTTCTTAACAAAACCCAAGTTCCTCTCACCATTGATCCTTACCTCTGTCTCTATCTGAAAGCCAGACGTAATGTCTGGAGATGGAATAGCCATCATTACACCACAATGATAGTGGCACATGTGGAGGAGGCAGAAGTGGCAAACAGGCAATGCAAGACCTTGAGGGCTTCACAGAGGATTGGCTGCCTAACTTAAAATGTCTCTGACTTAAAATGTTAAACAAATAAAACTTACCAAAACCAGTGTTAAGAGGGGTGGTTCTACTTGCATCTGAACATATTTTTAATACATGTAATCTTTTTTCAATGTTTTAAAGATTTACTTTTTAGTTTATTAGTACATGGATGTTGTACATAATGTTTACATTCTTCGTGGAAAGTTGTGCATGTACCTAACACATCCCAATTCCTTTTCTCATCCCCTCCCCCCTTCCCTCCATCTCCCTTTCCCTTCCCCTCTGAGAAGTATCTGTCCACCTACTTTCTATTATCTATAATTTATTTTGCTCTTTATTTTTACCCTGGGTTTTTCACATTTGAGAAATAATGTGATATTTGAGCTTGTGTGTCTGATTTATTCCACTTAACATTACGGTCTCAAGGTGCATCCATTGCCCTACAGATGACTCAAGCTCATCCTCAGGAACAGGGTATCTGTAAATCCCCATGGTTGGCTGGCTCCAAGGCAGTAATATCATGATGGAAGGGCTTGGAGGAGGAAAGCTGCTCAACTCACGGGATCCAGGAAAGAGAAAAAGAGGGAAAGGGCCAGAGAGGAAGGGGCCCAGATCAGATATAGTCCCCAAGGTCAAAGCCCCATGACCCGGTCCCTCCAACTTAGCCCCAACTCCTAAGTTTTTGTTACCTCCCAATAATGTAATCAAGTTATGATCTTACCAATGGATTAATTCACTGCTGCAGTTAGAGCTTTCAAGATCCAAGCACTTTCTGAAAGCCCCACCTCTGATCACATGAGACATGGGGGATATTTTAGAGCTAAATCATAACAGAGAGACATGGTGGTTTTATTGTTGAGAAAGAATTTCTAAAGTCACAGAGCCATCATCCCAATACTCATTTTCTAAAACTCAACAGTTCTGTTAAATAGTTGACTGTTGTGTGATAGGAGTGGGGGACTCACAACAAAAGCTTATAAAAAGCAGAATGAAAAGCAGCAATTGAGATTATTGGATTCAATACCATAAATGGTTTCATAATTCACTTTAACTTTGAAGCTATTAAAAACATGATAACCTATGTGTCTGAGGAATGTTGGATTTGCCAGTTAATTTTTCTTTACAAGAAACAATTTAAATAAATTGATAATCATTAAATATACGGTAACTCCTGAACTTTTCTCCTCAAGTACCACACACATACACATACACACACAGTAAGACTGGAAGGACATCTTCAAGTGCTGTTTAAGATTCAAAGAGCACCTGCCTGGTGCAAGGAACTTTGCACAATAATTGAGTTCATTTCCCAGTGACCCTTTATTGTCTCCCATGTTGAAAATGAGAAAATTATGGGGCAAAGAGACTAAATAGTATACTGAAGTTTGCTGGTATGTTAGATAGAGTTACTTGGATTTAAGCTAAGCCTCATAAAATCTCTAGTGTTTTCAAGCAGAATCTATAACAGGAAACAATATAGCATAGATTGAATAATTTTGTTGAAACCAAAAATTGGAACATTGCTCAAGGAGTGCTGAGGAAGTAGGAGTGCTTTCATAATTCACACTCGGGAAGTAGTTTTATTTTTCTTAATAGATAGACTTTCTTTTAAAGAACAAAGAAATTTAAGGAGCTTAGTAGACAAGTGAAGATAGAAATAAATGCAATATTTTGGAGTTTCCATGTGCCCTTATGGCTATAGCCAAATTGAATACACATACACATAAAAATAAATACCTATAGAAAACACACCTTGTATTTAGCAAAGAGAGCTTAAAAACAAGTTTGGCCATAAAAATAGGTAAATTTGTTGAGTAAGAAAATATATAAAGCCTCTTCTTTCCTTATTCTAACACATTTCCTCCTAATCCAGCAGCCATTGTTAGCTACTTTAGTATATCCATATATTATTAACTGAAGTAACAAATATTATTAGCTTAATATAAATCTTCTGAAGCTATGATTGCCAAAAGGAATACGTTTATATTAAATTACTCAAAAAGATATAGTAGCTCAGGTCTGGGGATTTATCTCAGTGGTTTCACCGCCTGCTGCGCAAGCGCAAGGACCCGAGTTTGATCCCTGGTACCAAAAAAGAGAAGATATAGTGGTTCAAATGGAAATATTTGCATTAAAATGACATTCAGACTAAATGTCTATCCTTCAGTCTCTCATATCTCCAGTGAAGGTGTGAATAAGCAGCTATAAACCATGGTTATTTTAATTTGCTTAGTGATATTTTATTGCCATTCTTATCTAAAGAGCTCTTGTATAAATATATAAGGAATTAGATAAAGTTTGAATAAACCTATGGTATCATTTGAAGGATCTATATTCTAATGCAATGAAAAACTGATGTCTAGGGCTGGGGTGTAGCTCAGTAGCAGAGCCCTTACTTAGTGTGGAGGAGGCCCTGGCTTCAATCTCCAGTGCCACAACAATGAACAAACAAACAAACAAACAAATAAATGGTCTCAAAGACCCCTCAAACCTCTAACCAACCATTCACTCGATTTCTGGACATTTTGTTACCTCTTTCACTTATTTCCTGGCAGGAAGATACTATTAAATTTTAGGAAAAAAGAATTCTGATATTGTTTAAACCTTCTAGAATATTACTAAGACAGAAATGCTTATGTACTTCTCAACTTTCTCTGGTATTGTATACATTGAAATCTATTCCTTTCAGTTGAGAAAAGATTGATCATCATTTTTGAAGGCATTTACTAAGATTCTCAATATAAAAACAAATAATATACTGACCAACATTATTACCAAATACCGGCAACCCAAATTCCCCCACATCAAGTCCTTCAAAGGCTGGCAGCGTCTTTCAGCCTCAGCACCGTTAACATTTGATGTGCATATTACTTGGTTTGGGATCATTAAATTTTAGATAATCTTTGTATCAGCCCATGTTATGTATATGTTTGCTCTAAAATGGGTTTAAATTTTTCGAAAATTTGCAATAACTGCATGCTGCATCAGATAGATATTTTTAGTACATGGCAGGAGCTCAAAAATGGTGGATTGAATTAATTAATGGATAAAGGAATAAGTTCTCATTCAAAGAATGAAATATGAGTCCAGTTTAAACTCAGGAATAATTAGTCATTACCCAGTTCACCACTGGATAACTGAACATTGAGAAGAAACATATTTTTTGAGGCCTACACAATCTCCACCGAATGACCCTACCAATATGTATATGGAGAAGACAGTCTGCTGAGCAGAAGAACATCTTTTTTTGCTATTTAATTATGCAATAGAATCTGACGTATACAATACAATGCTTCAAGGAACATTGCAGTCAACATGACTTCCAGAGGCTCAAGTGAGTGAGCAGGGAGACAGCTGGCAATGTGGAAGTCAATGGACTGATAAAAGGGCTCCAGTCACCATCTTGGGACACAGCATCAATTTCTGAGGATTACTGACAAGAGCAAAAGTGATCGTTCCCATCTGAAATAGAACAGTGGGAAAGAGATAAACATGGAAATGACTATGACCCACTTAACAGAGCTAAGGCTCCTCCCGGACCCATAATCTTCCTTCAGATTGGATGAGTAGATTCAAGGACTCATCTAGGCTCTTCTAACAGAAACAGCTATAACAGACTGAATCTCAGTTCTACAAATTTAGAGCTTTACAATGGCCACAAGCCATGCTGTCATAGAACCTCCTTGATAGAAATGTCATGAAACTACTCATAACTGAAGCCTGAGAAACAGCATTGGCTGTTCCAGGGAAGTCAAGGAAGTTGTGGCTTTCCCAAATGTTCTTATACGTCCAAAGCAAGTGATCTATATGACGGCCTCCAGAGGATTCTCTAAGATTCATTCCTTTAAGAATATGGTCCAGAAGGTGGAGTAAGATGTTGGCTAAGTAAAGTTCTCCAACAATCTTCTCCCACAGATACACCAGCTAGTCACACTCCAAACTATGAGGAAGCCAGATGAAAGACAGTGGCGGGTTTCAGTATAATTAAAAGAGGAGATGCACTGAGGAAAGCAGAAAGGAAAGAGTTGCCAGCATCACCTTGCACTCAACTCATGGAGAAAGATGCCTGTCACTTGGGAGAAGAAGAAAGAATTAAGTTCAGGCTTCATTGGTTATCTGATGTAGAACCAGATTTTAGGCCCACCACAGTGAATCCTGTGCTGGACCCAACTGTCTCTATCCCTCGGCCAGTACCCAGACTGAGCCCCTAAAGCTACCTCAGCCAGACTGACTCCACTAGCCCTTGACCAATTCAGCAGAGCAGGGAGCAAAACTCCACCTGATGAGGAGAGGGGCACAAAGCTAGCATAGGACCTCAGCTTGGGTCTCAGAACCTGACCAAAAGCTCTGTACCTACACCTCCACTTGTGAATAGCACCTCTAGACCCGACCAGTATCAGGTGAAGGCCAGTAGGACAGGTGTGAGTTTTGTCCTGCAGGATTGCCAGCCTGGGAATGGGCTTAGCTACATCCCTCTCTCCAAGACTCTGTATGTCCCTGTGGCTATGAGACTTTCTGTCTATCTCCACCACCCATTCCCCAACCCCGAGCCGCTCTGTTACCACCAGGCTCACATGTGGAGCCTCTAGACCAGCCCAAAACTGTGAGATGGACAGATGTTTTAGCCTTGCATCATCAGTTGTGATGGTGATGGGAAGCTGAGGCAGAGAGAGTGCTTCATCCCAAGAGTTGAAGGCCAGCATGGGCAGATAGTGAGACTCTATCTCAATAAATGAATGAATAAATAAATGAATGAATGAATAAAAGAATATAATCCAAGAATTTATAATCTAAGATCCATAAATCTCATAAATCTTTTATTATTTCCAAGTATCTTTGGACTCCAGAAGTTTTATGCAAATATACATAAGTATGTTTTTTTACCTTCTCTAAGACATTTACCAAATTCTCAAACCTGTCATTCAGAAAGACTTAGAATCATAAGCTTACGTATTCTAGTTTAATGAATTCAACATCTACCACCAGATATCTAAAGCTTCACCACTATAACAAAGTGAAAGAATTATTATTTGAAGGTGGTTAGAAGTAGAGTTACATCTAAAACTATATATTATGCTTTACTTTGTTTTGTTGCATCCTGTAACCTTTAAGAAGCTATATGCCTACCATTGTACAGACTAGTATATTATCAGATACAGTTGCTTTCATTTACTTTTTAAACTTCACAAAGTCCTACCTTCAAGCATTGTCTACAAATTTTAAGATTCCACCTCTGAAATATCTCAAGTTTTACTCATAAAAACTATTTGTCACAAGTTTAGCTTTCTAATCTTACATGGCTGCTAAATTCTAGCCCGGTATTAACAATTACAGAAGTTAATGTTTTAGAAACTCAGTTTGTTATTATTTCAAATTACAGGCTATATCACAAATTGGACCAAAGTAAATCTTGATATACATGAATATTGGTAGTAATAGTAGTTACCATCCATTGAGCCCTTACTATGTGTCAGCATTTTACTAAGGCCCTCACATAAACGATTTCATTTATTTCTTGGAAAAGCTCTGTAATGTGGATATTATTATCCCCATTTTAAACATGAAAGAAATGGAGACTGAACCAGATTCAGGAAGTAGGATCCCGCAGTTTACATGTCCTTTTTTGATTCTCAATTCTGGGTATATTTAAATACTTATCGTTAGTTTTTGCTCTACTTTCAGTTCTCATTACCCAATGCAATACTGGGTTTTGTGCCCCCCAGCATCTTCCTCATTTTTGATTTTCCTAATCGCATCCGGAAATATCTTTTTACTGAATACAGTTTTCAACTTCATCTGCTTTTTTTTTAAATATGCTTCAGTCTCATACAACATAACATGCAAAAGCAAAAGCAAAACCTTGGAAATGTGAAGGGTACTCCCTCTACTTATACAGCTCTTCTATTGCATCAAAATTTTACACCACAGTGGCAAATTACAACTTGGTTGCAACTTCACTTACCTGTTTTTCAGCACAGTTGCCTCTTGTTCCAATAAAGTCTTCTGACCAAAAGATTCCTACAGAGTCCTATCTCCTTGTAGCATTTTACCCTAACTCTTTCTATAACCTACAGTCCAGGACCTCAGGACTGTCCTCTTCTCACTGACCACTACTCCTGGCTCCAGTGAGCTGTTTGTCTTCTCACTTCCTTACGGAATTATGCTTCAAAAGGTCAGGACATGTTACTCCACGTACACCAATGAACAGATCATTCCCTGCTTCAGTTGTTTTCAAAATAATTTTAACAAACTTTTGGTTAATATAACTTTATAGAGAAACATCATAGATCGTAGAAAAACAAATCTGTGATTAAAACTCCAGAAACTTTAATGCCTCTCGTCCTACCAATTCCAGACTGTGTGAAGAACTCTGGGTCCCTCTTTGCAGTATCAGCACAACGCTGTTTGAAAACTACATTGAATATTTATTTAATGGAGTCAGCGCCTCCATCTTTGATTACAAATACAGTCAAATAAAAATGTGTGGTTTATCCACCATGCATCTGCTTTCCTGATAAAATTAAACATAAAAATGTGTTTTTATTAAATTAATTGTTTTGGAAACTATTTGAAATAAAATGTGGTGGTTTTATTAAAGATATCACAAGACTATTAAATAAAATCAATTGAAGAATTCCAGGTTGTCAGAGATTTTACAACAGGGAGATAGTGTCAGTCAAAACGGCAGCGGAGTTGTGCAAATGGTTGTGCAAGTACAGCCTCAGGAGCTGTGAGAGGGACAAACAACTAGGCCAGTTGTGAGTGGATACTAGATTTCATCTAGATCCTTCCTCAAAGCCAAATCCTCTGCTTGCTACTTTCTCTCCCTACCGTCAAAATAATTATTTCCACTTCCTCATTTTTAAATTCCTTCTCTTCCCATTCTCACCTGATTCTTATTTCTGAAATTCTTCAAGGAAAAACTACAGTGAAAGCAAAGTGGTCAAATGACCTCTTTATTGCTAAACCCTAAATGCCTACCCTGTTTGGTCTCTTTCCTACATACTGAAACGTTTCTGTTGCTGTTGCAGAAGTGGCCCGCAGGGTAACTGGGTTTCTTTGTCTCCTTATTCTGTCCCTTCTTCTTGCTCCCATATCCTGAATGCTCAGGTTCATTAGCGATTGAAGTGCAGATCTTCCTCTCCCTTTTCCAACTAACCTATGTGTCTCTCCAGGTAATCTGACCCAAACCTATTGAATTCATCCTACATACGGTGGACGATTCTCAAATTTAAACTCCTTGTCCCCCTTTGAGCTGTAGAGGTATTTACCCAACCAAGTGAGCATCCGCTTTGGGCTTTGTCAACAGGTCTATCAGATTCAATATAAAGTTGAACTCAACATCCTTTCCTCCCCTAGACTGCCTTCCTTTCAGTCTTCTCTTGTAAAATGGATGGTACCACTATCCACTCAGATACTATGTCTGAGAATTGGAAGGTAGGTTTAGCATCTGTCCATGGGTTGCTAGACAGGGCTCACTGACCCCCAACTGAAACAGGGTATCCTTTAAATGTGATTCCCCTGGTTTTGATAAATAAGCACTTCTAATAGATGCTTCATACATATCGAGTGCTTTTCGGAAAGTAAAGGTAGGAACATGGAGTGTTCTTGCATGCCATTCTCCAGTGGCTGTTTGTCAGGATAAATTCCAAAACTCTTACTCAAACCCTTAGCCACGGAGTCTCTGCCTTACTTCTCCTGTTTCTTTCATATAGCTACATCTTCAAAAGCAACCTGGGCTCCAGTTTTAAAACCCAAGTACTTGTCATTTTCAGAACATGATGAGCTCCCCAGATTTCATATTTTCTCAAAGGCTTTATCTTTGGGTACTCTGCCCTCAGGGCTTCATCAGAATCTAGGTATTCCTCAAGACTTAGCTCATGTACTCCATTCTTCAGGAAATCCACTGTAGCTTCTGCTTGAACCTCTCTGAACTCATCACCACTTATGGATCCATCTCCCTCACTAATCCATAAACACGATAAAAATCAGAAATATTTTTCATCTTTGCAACACATCAACTAGTGTGGCATCTAATGACTGATGATTGTTGAAGGAAGGAACATGTATCTAGAATTTCATAGAGGATGCTGTCTTAATTCCCTCTTCAAAACTAATGGTAAAATGGCAGTACCACTAGGGGGCACAGAATTATAACAGAATTTTCCAGACACTAACTCAGTGGAGATGTTCTCCTCTATCAACTTACTTGGTTTCTACATAAATAGATCTCAAAAAGATCAAATTGTACTCAAATTACTTACTGAAAGAAGTTTTTAAGTAGTTAGCTAAAAGATAGTCATACTAATATTCCAGAAAAAATGAAGCCAGGTATAAACAAATACTATAAACAAGATTTTATTAGTAAAACTGAAAACAGTGTTAGGGAAAGATCAAAATTTGACTTTAATAACAAATTAATACTGTAAGATTTGGGGCTGTTTTAAAATTTCAGTAAAAAAATCTCTATTCAGTGAAAACTCAACTTCTCAGGAAAAGTGAAGAAGAGTGAAGCTATTTATGTGTTGAAACCCCCAAAGCTTGCCTTAAAACAATAAAAAAACTTTCTCATACTTTTCTTTTGTAAAGAGACACTGTCAAGATTATGAATACAGCCAGATGTGGCAGTGCACAGCTATAAGCCCAGCCCCCAGGAGGTTGAGGCAAGAGGATAGCTAAGAAACCAGTTCAAGACCAGTCTGGGCTAGATGGCAAGTGCAAGGGCAGCCTAAAACTACTCTACCTCAAAAAACAACAAAAAGATGCATAATAATGGCACACATTTTTTATTTCAAAAGTTCATATAAGATTTGTAGTTAAAAATCTGGGTTTTGGTTTTTCTCCATTTTTATTCTTTTTCTTTTGCATTAAATACTTCTAAGTTCGCATGCCAAGCTTGACTACTTATTAATTTTTAAAAAATTTAGAATCTTCACCTCAGTTTCTTACCCTCTACATTGATTTTGATTGTAGTTCATTCTTAGGAAGGCATTGTCAGACTCAAATGAAATAATTATTTAAATATTAGTGCCTAGCAACTACTGAATACATATTAAATATTTGATATCATTTTGCTTTGACAGTGGTGATTAGCATAATATTTTAGTAATTCTTGGACAAATTTTGGTAGCTGCTGGAATGAAAATAGTGAAAACTTTTAAAGTCCTTTCTTTTTTAAAGTGCTATTTCTTACCTGCCAGTCTCTTCTTCCAGCCACAGGCACTGACACCCACAACCTTCTGTGTCCCTAGGGCAAGGGGGTCACCCCTTACGCAGGGGTGACGGATTTTTACTATTTCAGAACCTTTGTGCAGTCTGGGCAGCCTTGGAATACCTCTGATCCTGACCTGGGTTCTCGATTTCTGCTCATCACAGAAATCTCAAGTTTGTATCCTATCTCTTAGAGATAAGAATTCCTGATGAACAAAAAGTGGTACAGTGGGATGCCATGTCAATATGTTTAACATAGTAAAAGAAGGTAACTATGTTTGCTGAGTCAATAGCTTTAATGAGATACAATACCTACAAAACGAAGTATAGTTCCTATGCTTCTTGGGTCACTTATGGCTGGATAGGGCTGAGGTAAAAGTTAGGAAGAAAGGTAGTGTTGCTTAAAGCATTCTACTTAGGAGCTGGGAGACTTCAATATGACCCCCAGCCCTGCATGTCAAATTGGTGAGCTTTGTGCACGTCTTTCTTTCCATTTTGCTCTTCAGTTTAAGGATTTTCTTTATCGTTACTGATCAGACTAGTCCAGCAATCCTAGGGCAGCCCAAATGTATCTGTATGGCACTCACTAATTGACCAGAAGCACACATATTAGTGGGTGGGAAGGTATGCTGTATTGAGTGGGTTGGGACAGATGGGAAAATGGTTAGGTATGGAGAAAAAGGAAAGAAAGAGAATAACAGGGTCCCTGATATTTTGTGACATCAGTGAAGATCCATTCATTCTGCCTCTTTTGTGGGCACTGAAAGTCTGTCTTATACATCTCTAGCTCACATATGGAGGTTTCAATATTACTCATCCAGAGCACCTTTCAGAAAATTCTGAAATAAAATATTTCCATTCACTCTGCTCAATTGAAACCATTTCCACATAGACTTCAGAGAAAAAGTTTCCAAAGTCGTAAATTGTACTCAGGCAGCAATGTGTACAAAGGGAATGGTGGAAAGTAAACCTATCTCAAAGGGTGGGGCCGGCCAGTCGGCTCACATGACAGTAATCATTTGCCTGTGAAAAACGTGAATGTCATTTACCTTTACCTCTGCATAATGCTCTCAGGTAACCATGATGCCTCGGATATACACTACACTGTTTCACTCGTGCCGTACTATGCCCACCCTCTTGATTCTGATACTTCACAAAAAGAATGAAAGGTAGTTTCCTAGCAACATCTGTATTCAAAGGAACAACAACAAAAGCTCAAAAACACACACTTTATTTTCCCCAAAGTTAATTCTTATTTATCCAGAGATGACAGTGGGTAGCAAAGAAAGTATAGTACAAAAAAAGAATTTCATAGAAGAGATCTAAGCAGCCTCCCTTGATCTTTCTTGATCAGGATGCTCAAGGACTGCAGCTACACCAGTCTTTCCAAGGCAGCGCTCAGTACAGAACAGCCTGCTGTTTGCTCCAGCCTCCGCTGGAGACGCTGTCTAAGGGGTACCTACCTGGGCGGCAAAGTCGGTGGCCCTAGCAACCGGTGGTGCACTAACTACTGGTGACTGTGTGCACGGTCCCAGTCTGTTCTCTGGACTATCTAGGAGATAATCTAGCGATCCTCCCCAGCTCTGAACCCCTACTTCATGGAACCTGATTGTTAAAAAGTTTCCTGGCTTTTGCTCAACCAACTCACAGTTCCGCTAGTATCATAGCTACGCCCCAGGAAAGCATCCTTCTCAAATAAAGCAGCTGGCTCGCCTCCAGCGAAGCGTGTCCCTGTGCCTTGCCTTCCTGAGATTTCCTGCCTGCACACCGGTGCCCAGGAAGGAAGTCAAGTGGAAGGGACCTGACCTAGTAGTCCACATCTACAAGGAACAAAACAGCTCCTTCAAAATGAAGTGGTTTGCGTCTTGCTGCCTGCAGAAAAGCCAACATTTCGAGTTTAAAGCGTTTACACTAGTCATTTCAACTCGCCAGATCTTTCACCCTGAGAGTCCCTGCACAGAAACTCCGTGGGGAGTCTAAATATAGCAGTAGCGAACTCCCCCCGCCTCCAGCTGGGGTCCCCACGCGGCCCTGGGATTGGAAAGCCTGTTCCGGGAGGCTCTCTGCATCTGCCTAGAATAACAGGGCACGGAGCAGTCTCGCTCGCTCGCACCTCCACGAGGCGTGGGTGTGAAGTGTATCAGGGGAAAGCAAGTGACTCCGCTCCATCACGTGGCGCGGCGGTGGGCCGCCCAGAGGCTTGGGCTGAAAGCAAGGGCTAGAGCCCAGGAGAGGACCTCACCAGAACAGCAGCGACACGGTGAAAATCGAAAGTAAAGCATTTCAGGGCAGCCACCGCTTGAGGTAGAAAGCAGTTGCAGCAGGCCTGGGCGTGCTACTGGAGGGCGTTGGTAGAGTATTTGCGGGGAGCAGAGCCAGTTGAAATAGGGCGTTAGGAAGGAGGCACGCGGAATGACCACCGGCAACTGCCTCTGGGGTTTTGTGGTGGGCACGTGGTTCAGTCTCACTTGATGATCATCTTCTTTCTTTCTCTTGGAAGAAGTTCGCAAATCTGCCTTCTTTCAGTTGCCCCTCGCTGAAGGTGATGTTTAGCTACTTGTGCTTTACACGAACACTAGCTTTCAAAGCCAGAGGTCCCAGCCCCTGGCAAGGTGGTCTCCCAGTTGGCCCAGGGTGTGGAAGAACCAACCAGTACTTCCTAGCAATACTTCTCCAGCCTCAGGAGTTACAGCACCCAAGGGTGGGGCGCTGCGTCCTGGGCACCTCACCCTCCAGGGTTCCTCCTGCAGACACTGGGGCTGCTGCCGCCACTGCCCACACTTAGCAGTCTCAGGACTGTCTGGAACTTCAATGGAAATTGCTTGAAGGAGCGAATAGGGTTAATTCTCCCAGGCGTGGCTGTCAAAGCCCCTGGGCGATTCTCTGGCTGCCAAGGAGGTATTCTGGAGCGTCTCCTCCTTCCCCACACACCCCCTGCCCCCAGACCCGGCCCGGGAAGGATGTCCAGGCACTTTCAAGCTGGCTGCCTGGTGCAACTAGGACGGGAAATCACAGCCTGAAGGCTGGAGTGAGGGGCTCGAAGCAGCCAGCACCCGGCCTCGAGGACGGGGCGGCCACGTCCTCTGGGTGGGCCCCTTGGCTCGGCCTCGGATGCGCCCTCAGCCCGCACTCCCCGGGGGCCGGCTAGGGCCGGGGGGCAGGACCGGCGCGCTCGCTCTACCGGCTGGTGGGAGGATGGCAGGACCCTGCGAGGCGGCGCGCGATCCGCGTGCCCGGGTCCTTCGCGGGGCACCCGGCGGATTCCACGTTCCCGCCGCTCTGGCCCCCTGGGAGAGCTAAACCCAACCCCCGCCTCGGAGGCGCGCCCGGGAGGCTGGTCCTGCGCGGGGAAGAGAAAGACCTTCGCCGCCGGGCGCGGGGAGCAGAGGGAAGGCAGGGGGCGCCGGCGCTGGGTGCGCGCGTGGGAGCGCGCCCGGCCGCCCCTGGCACATCGCTCGGGCTGGGGCGCCGCGCGAGGAAGGAGTGGCCGCCGTGGGAATCCGCGGGCGCAAGGACGACCTCCTAAAGTGGCGCCCCCGGCAGGTCCGGATTTTGGATCCGGAGCCACAGGCGGCCAGGACTCGGGACGCCTCGGCCTCCTCCCGCCCCGGTGGCCCTGGGGGTGGGGGGCGCTGAGCGCGGGCGCCCCGTCGGTCCCGGCCGCCCAGGAGATCGTGGCCCTCGCCGCCAGCGGCCCCCTCGCGGCGCGCGTGGTGATGCCATGCCCCGCCACCTCGCGGGCGGAGAGGAGGGCGGCGCCGCGCGGCCCTGGGGGAGCAGCGGCGCGGTGGCGGGGGCGCGCGGGGGGCGCGCGGGCGGCGGCATGAAGGATGTGGAGTCGGGTCGAGGCAGGGTGCTGCTGAACGCGGCGGCCGCCCGGGGCGACGGGCTGTTGCTGCTGGGCACCCGCGCGGCCGCGCCCGGCCTGCGAGAGAACCGGCGGGGCAAGCAGGGGGCCCGGATGAGCCTGCTGGGGAAGCCGCTGTCCTACTCGAGCGGCCAGAGCTGCCGGCGCAACGCCAAGTACCGGCGCGTGCAGAACTACCTGTACAACGTGCTGGAGCGGCCGCGTGGCTGGGCGTTCGTGTACCACGCGTTCGTGTAAGTACCGCGACCCCCGCGCCCCTCCGCGCCCGCTGGACCCTGAGCCGCCCCCGGACGCGCACACCCACTCGCCCGCGCACACGTGCTGCCTTGATTTCTCTGCACGTGTTCGCGTCCCCGGCCGGAGCCTTCCGCCCCTCCCGCTCGCCCCTTCTCCGCAGGGACCCCCGAATTGACCAGTGCTCCGGGCACCCGGCGCGCGCGGGACTCGGGCTTCCGTGGGTCCCCGAAAGCGTTTAGGTCCCGAGCTGCAGAAACTTGCACCGAGCGGGGCAGCTGGGCGCGCGCGGGAGGACTGTGCTGCGCGAGACCCGAGGGTCTGTTGCGGTTTAGGGGTGCCCGCGGGGCGCGAGGGGCTGGAGAGGAGCTCGCTCGGGGGCCGCCCGGGTGGGTCCACGACCTGCTCAGAGCGGCAGGGGAAGCTGCCTGGGTGCTCCTGGGTTCTAAGTGCGCCCGGGCGGAAACACGCCTCGCCGCCGCCACCAACGGAAAAACTGTCAGCGCGAACAGCCCTTCCAGCCCCCGAGGAGGTGGCCCCGGGAGGGAAGGGGACCGCCCGCCGGGCGGGGGCTGTGCCGGCGCTGCCGGCGGGGCAGAGGGCAGCCCGGGCGCCGGATCGCGGCCCAGGTGCGGTGGCACAGGCGCGCTGGAGCCTTCTCCGACCTGCGGTGGGCAGCGGCTTAAATGGGCTTTTATGGCACCCAGTCAGAGTGTGTGTGTTAAGCAAGCCCTCGCCGTCTAGCAGAGAATGCTTAATGAGAAAATGATTGGAAACAAATGTTTATTTTCCCCTTAGGCATTTAAAGCCTTTCAGTGGCTTTAAAGTTTACTACTGGTTTTCCCACAACATCCATTCATTCTGTCTCCTGTTGGAGTTAGGTTTACCTGGACATTTTATGGTTATTTTTACACCCTAATTTATTCTTTCTTATCCTCTTCCCTATTTTCTGTTCTCACCCCTTGCTTCTTTATGTTAAAAGGAAGTATAAGGATGTCAGCCTTAGGAGGCCCACAGAGAAAGTTACATTCAGTCGCTGATACATTCCTTGCTTCCTGGTAAAATATGTTTCGAACACGTGAATTAGGTTTCTTTCAGAAATGAGGTGTTAGCATCCATACACAGCCCTTGTCCAGGATGAAAGATAGGCATCAACACCAGAAACAGTTTTTGAGATAACATGGGAAAAGGGACTAGTTTTGTAAATAGGCAAACTTGGGATTTGGCCACACAGAAATTAGGAAATTAAGTCTACAATCTGTGGGGCCCTCGTGTCTGGAAAACTTTACAGTCCCATGGCAGCCTATAGCATTAGAATATTCCATCCCGCTTTCTGTTTTACAGCGTCTACAAGGAGAATGTTGGATTGCATGGTTAGGTCAAAAGATTGACATCGATTTAGAAGCAGATAGTGTAATGAGGGGCACAGAGAAATGCTACTGTTATTCTTCATGTTCATCTCTTCTGGGTTGATATATAATGAGGCCTATTACTTAATAACACTAATAAACTACTTTGACCTGTCACGATACACTAAAAATAATGAACAAGGATGACACTCAACCTGATGGGTAATATACACTATACGGATAATGACTTTTGCAAGAATAGGCTCCGTGTTCATGGTATTGAATTGTCATATGATCCCCTGTATAGCCTTTGATTAATTATGCCCTGTCCATTCAGAGAGGGCTGGAGACCCCGTGGTCGGGGCACCCACTTCAGATATTCTAAGTGTTGTTCTTGAACG
The DNA here is from genome assembly GCF_000247695.1 of Heterocephalus glaber. The sequence continues at coordinate 7,363,406 of NW_004624819.1, read as the reverse complement.
TGAATGGGAACTTCTCAGCCAGGCAGCATTTTCTTTTTGCTGTCTTGGTGTGTAATAGGTTTCTGTGAGCTTACAGTTTTTTTACACTCTGATACATGATTTTTAAAAAAGGTTTAGTTTTGGATACTTCTCACTGGGCTTTGTTAGTTTAGCAGTGTCATTGGTGGTAGGTGGAAATAAATTATGTGCTTGTCAATAAGATGTTGTTGATGTCGAGTTTTGCATTCTTCACTTCTAGAGTCTGACACTAGTGTCTGAGCAGGAGAGGTGGTAGAGCCACAGTGACATGCAGAGGGAAGGGGGAGTGTCATGTTTGGGGAGCATTGTGCACAGTGACAGCAGGTCTGGGGGCAAGAGCCCATCTTTGGCAATTGCTGCTTATGATTTTAAATGAGTTTTTGAATAGCTGGACTTTATACATTAAATTAATAAAGCAAAGTTGCTTTGAGCTGTAAGTCTAACAAGACCATTAATAATACGAGAAATTACAAGAAAACAGTTTCTAGAGAGATATAACTAATTCCCTGCCAGCCTGGGAATCCCCAGATCTTACTTTAATAACAGTTTTTGTAGCATATTAAGGTTGCTGCCAAGAACAAGTGCACTGTGATTAATGAGGTACTTCAAGGATGAATTTACATGGTAGACCAGTGTTTTACTGCCAAGAAACAAGTGTTTATTTTTTTTAAGAAAAGTGTGTTTAAAGTTGTGCTATAGGTAAAGATGAATTTCTGTTAAATATGCGAAGATCATTATTATAGTGATAGTTTGATGATATATAAGGTGGTTCCAAGAGCATATATCTTAGCTGACTGATAGGGTGACTGGCAAGAACAAAACATTACCTATTTCAATACTTTCTTCGAGTCTGTGAAATAGTGGAGATTTTTAGATCCATACCCTGCCTCTGATTGGATCTACTGGATGGCCATGTGTCCTGTCTGGAGCGCTTCTTCAGTTTGCTGGATGAGTTGTACAAACCTGGGGTAACTTCTTTCTTTGAATGTTGTTTGTTCCTTTTTAATTCCCCCTCTTTTAAAGATGGTTTTCAGAAGAGTAGGTATTGGATTGAAGGCATGCTGGGGTTCAGTGTAGAAACTTGCCTCCTTGCATGTGTGGCTCTGAGAAATGACACAGGAAGCAGTGTGGCACGTACATGTAACTTGTCACTTTGTTCAGTGTGTCCTTGCCTGGTTTGAGACTGCAGACGGGAATTTGTAGATATTTTAAACTAGAAAAAATAGTGCAGTCACCCAGGGTAGGAGCCTTGAAACTGTTCTTTTTCTCTCACTTGCTCCTGCTACTCATCCAAAAGGCCATTAAGTCCTGGTCGATCACTTTCTACTTTTATAATACATCCCCCCCTGACTGCTTCTATTGCCACTCAGTACCTCTCCCTTGGATGATTTGTAATATCTTCAGCCTGATCATCTGGCTTTTGTCCACAACCTCCTGACTTTTCCTTCTGACAACATAGTCTTGTTCTTTAAATGCAAAACTTGTCATATCATCCCACTGCCTAAAATTTTTTGTGACTATCATTCACTTATTTATTCATTCACCTGTTCATTCATCTTTGCAAGCATTTATTGTCTAACATGTTATAAGTCACAAGTCAGTAAGACAAGGGCCTCTACTCTGAAGGAGGGGAAGATTCCAGCATGGGCTGATTCGGGAATGTGAACAAGTACAAAATGGCCTTTATTGGTGCAGCCAGGGAGGAGGCAGATTTCCCGGCTTCATGGAAAGAGACAAAAATATGGAGGAGATGGAGGCACCAAGGCCAGCACAGTCTTCATGTGGGAAGTGAGTTCGGAGCTCAGCTTGGACAAATGTGTAGTTAATTTTCAGGTGGGCCAAGCAGGGAGAGAATGATCAATTTTGGTAGAGAAAACAACTTGAGCAAAGATATGGAATTTTGAGCCAGCATAATAATGCTAGGTGTTGCTGAGTGTTTGCAGGATGAGGACAGCTGCAGGAGAAGTTAAGGGAAAGGTGAGAGCTTGGCCTTTGACAGCCTCATTTGCCAGCTGTGGAATCTGCTCTTTGTTCTGTAGCTAGCAGTCCCCAAGTTTTTGACACCAGGGACCAGTTTCATGAATGACAATTTTTCTATAGACTGGGGGAAGGGAGGCTTTTAAAATTGTATTAGTGTGTTTTAATATTTAGTAATTACATCCCCCCATACTAGCATCACTGCCTCCGATGAGATCACCTGGTGTCATCGAGTGTGCAGTGTGCAGCCTAGACTCCTCTCCCATGCAGTTCATGCAGGGTTTGGGCTCCTGTGAGAATTTAACGCCCCTGGTGATCTGACAGGAGGCAGAGCTCAGGTGAAGTTTCGCTCACTCCTGTGCCACTCACCTCCTGCTTTCTGATAGGCCACAGACTAGTGCAGGTCCGCGGCCCAGGGGCGGGAGACCCCTGCTGCAGATGGTATGGAGAATGAAAGGTGAAAGACAGGGGAATGACATCGTTACATATGAATTTTGAAAATACCTGCATTTCGTCAATTTGGAAAATGAACTGGAGTGTGAAGAACGGAGTCAATGTGGCCTGTAATAAGATGGTAGCAGTTGTTCAAAATTTCCATTCACTCTTGAATTCTTTTATCCTTACGTTTATTCTACAAGTGTCTGCTGACTCTCTAGAAAGGTGAGAGGAGATTGCCTAAGGAACTAAGGCAGTAACTGTAGCAGTGAAAAGGAGGGGCTTGATAAGAGAAATCCTGAGGATACAGAATTGTCAGATTGGCCTCATCAGGCTGATGTAGAGGAAGGATGGTTTTGATCTGGATGATTTGGAAAATGGAAGTGCCACTCACTGATAGATGGGACAGGGCATATATTTATGGCAATATAAAGAGTTCAGACTTGGACATGTTTGGCTTTAGATATTTTTGAGTCACTCAGACAGAGATTGTAAATGGTAGGAACACAGCGGGAAACCAGACAGTCTCTTTCATTTGGCAAACAGAACTATTTCTGTCACATAATAGGGCACACAATAAACTGTTTTTTGAGGGAATGACTATAGTTACAAATGTAGAGGTTAATGTAAAAGTCTAGATCAAATATTTAAGTTTGGAAATGTCTAGCAGTTTCCTTGTGGTTAAAGGAAGAGTAGAAAAAAAATGTGATGGTCCAGAGAGAGGACATGGTCATGGAGACGCTGAGAATTAATCTGTGGATAGAACAGCATCTGCAGAAAATCCTGGAAAATCCACGATAAATCAACCAAAAGCCAAGGGAAAGCCAGGAAACTTTATTTTCATGAAAGCAAGGAAAGACATATATAAGAAGGAGGTTATAGCCAGCAGAAAGGACTGCTGCAGAAAAGAATAAGAAACTGGGTAAGATTTCATTGGGTTGATCATGAGAGAAGCCAGTGGTAGCCTTTCCTACAGCAGCTTCGGGGGGGTGGTAAGGGTCATAAGCATGATTTCAGCAGAGTGAGCCTTGGTTAAGAGTTGGGAAAACGCACACGGTAGTATGAAGTAAGGGCCAGATTCCTTGGAAGAGCTCCCTGGACCCTTGTGCCATGTCCTTTGCCCATCTTTCTGGCCTCACTATAGCCATTGCCCTATAAGGTACACCTTGATGCCAAGCCTTACGCAACTGCTCCGTCCTGCGCCTCACCAGATCTCTGCTCATGCTGTGCTCTGGGATTCTTCCCATATCTTGCACTCTGGCTTTCAAACTTTAATTTCTGCAAAACACAGTGCAAGGTTGGATTCCTTTCATTCGTATTTTCAGTCAGGCTGCCAGGGGAAGGTAGGTGCCCTTTGTCTCAGACTCCATGGCGCTCTGGGATTGTCCTTGTAGTGGTGCTTCCCCACTGTGTTCTTCCTGTGGCGTACTTGCTGTCTCCCCAGGGTGAGGGTGAACTTCTTACACAGAAACTCTGCTGCTTGTCTCCGAATCTCAAGCCCCTAGCAAGGTTGATTGTATCTAGTTGGAGCTAAAGAAGTTCTTTCTTAATGTGCAAGTAAATAATTTTTCATGGAAGCCTGCTGCAGGAGAGTCAGAATGAGTTTCTGAGTGATGGAACTACCAGGTCTTTTCAGTTTTCATGGAAGTGAAATCCTGATGACTCATTTAAGGGGGAGAAGGTATGGAGCTAGAAATAGGAGACCAGTGCTCTGCTCCTAGCTTTTTAGATAATTAATTTTGTGACTTGGAACAAGTCATTTTCTCCTTTTGGGATTCTAAATCTCCTTCTGCTAATGTGCCCAGTAGTGTCCGGGCTCCAACTGAGATGGTGGCAGACAGAGTTGAGAGTTTTCCCCTTGTCATCCCTGAGCTGCAGGGGTGCCTCCTGTCTACTTCCTGAAACTGCACTCCTGACTCCCCAAGATCATTGTGCGACCTAGTAGCCAAGGTGAGCCTCCTGAAGACTTAAAGGAACACATCACTGCTCCGCTAGGCTGGGAGGAGTCTGTTCATTACGCACCCCCATCCTCAAAGGCAGGGACTCTCTTTCTTCTTCAGCCCTACATCACCAGGACCCAGAACAGTGTCTGCCACACAGAAGACACTCCATGCATGGATGCATGTTGGTTCACAAACTCACACCCCAAATCTGCAAAACACACACTGATTCCTGTGGGAAGATGGAATTTTACTCTGTTGGCTACTCTGTATCAGACTCCATTAGACCCAATGAATTACTTTATTATTTAGATATGTTTTGTTCTAATTTAAGTCTGTTTATAAAAATTGATATTTGCAGTTTATTTTTCCCCTATATTCTTTAAAAATCATTGATTTCCCTTATTCGCAAAAAGGCCTCATTCAATTTGTACTGCTTTATATTCAGTTAATATAATAACATAAGATGCTCCTTATCTTTCAATCTACTTTTAGAAATGTAAATAATGCTATAGTATTACAATTAGAAATGTCAAAAACTGTTACACTATTAGTACTGGTAATATTATAGTCTAAAAGAAATAAAATATATGAAAAGTCTATTTCAAAGTAGAATGAAGTCCTGATACAAGAAACATTATAAACAAGGAAGATAGCCAGCAGCCTTTTGATAATTGCATGCAAAGAAGTCATGCCAATTTCAATTTTTAATTGCAATGGCTATTTTGGCAGATGAAAATGCCAGTGGAGCATGTTTTATCCTAACCCAGTGGTGTAAAACTACTTGCAGCCCAATTGTTGAAGAGCCCCACCTCATAGTTCCATTTAATGATTTGTCAGTGTTTCCATCTTCAATTTTTTTCTTCAACAATTTATGAGCACATTATTTGAAATTTTATTTGATTACAATCTGGGAACCAGATTGGCCACACAACTGTATTTTTCATCATTAGTGACATTTTTTGATAGGCCTCAGAGTTTCCAGGTGATGCTTTTAATCCTTTGGAATCACTTTGTCTGAAAAATGTGTTTACTAAATGTTACTGAAGTCATCAATTCCTAAATTTAAACATAGTCTGAACATTTCCCATTTTGTATCCACATATATTATTTATGCATATAGGCCATATGCACACAAATAAACACACAGTATGAACACACGTTAGTAGATAATTTGTGTCAGTGCAAGTATTTATATTTCCTTTGTTTTACTCCTCTAAAAGTAAAATGAGATACTTGAATAAAATGCAATTTAGAAATAAACACAGCCTAAACTTACTCTTGGTAATTTGAAGATTGTCTCATATTTTAAAAATATTTAAATTTCAATGTATGTGAAGAGATACACTTTTTATAAACTCAGACACAATGATCCTTGTTCCATTTATAGTACTGATGAGGTAATTTTAAAATCTTTAATTCTTCAGTGTGTGGCAAGATAATCTAACTATAATGTTACAATCCATCTTTAGTTTATTAACAGTTTAGTTTAGCATTTAATTAACAGCCATTGTGTGTGTACCAGGAAATGTGTTAGATGCTGGTGGTTCAAAAAAGTGGATTAAAGTATGTGCACTCAAAGAAATTCCACTGGGGAATATGATTAAGTTCTGATTCAGTTACCAACTTTACTTTTACAGTATTGCATTGTCCTTTAACTGGATTTTTATCTAATTATTCACAAACAGTTTGTGAATGTCTAAGTAAACCAAAGTACTCTCATCTTTTGTTTCTCCTATGGTAAGTAGCTAGAATGATTCATTCTTTACTTTTAATCAGAATTTACTTTTGATGTCTTAAATCTGCCCCCACTCAAACAGCAAGTTCCTTAAGTTTCTTTAGTTTAAAATTGTTTTGCAACTTGTATTGATGATCCAAATTAACAATTTCTTTCTTTTTTTTTCTTACATCCTTTTATTGGTACATTTTAGGTATACAATATGTTTACATTTATCATTGGGTGCTTGTACCTGTACATGATGTATCTTGGTTATTTTTTTCCCCATTTATCTGTGTGCCCTTCACCACCCCCTTCCCTATTTACATAGATTTCGTTTCCACTTTTTTCTCTTCTTATAATTTTTCCTTTCCCTTCTTTCCTTTCACCTTCTACCACCCCTACCCCTTTAGGCCTTTTCTTCCTACTTCAAATTATCAGTTATTCATTTTAATCATTTTAACCCTTATGTACACTTTCAGTTTCTCACACTAGAGAAACTATTCGGTATTTACACATGTGTGTCCTATTTATTTCACTTAAGAGTATGGTCTCAATATGCATCCATTTAGCTATAAATGACTCTAGTTTCTCATTCTTTATGGCTGAGTAGTACTCCATTTTATTAAAAAACCCACATCTTCTTTATCCAGTTTCCAGTTGATGGGCACTTGGGCTGTTTCCAAGCTTTAGCTATTACGAACTGTGCTGCTATAAACATGGGTGGACATATATCACTGTGGTATGATTCTTTTAATTCTTTGGAGAAGATACCCAGAAGGGGACTAGCTGGGTCAAATGGGACCTCTAGCCCTAGTTCTTTGAGATATCTTCATATTGATTTCCACAGTGGTTGCACCAGTGTGCACTCCCACCAGCAATGGAGAAGGGTTCCTTTCTCCCCACACTCCCACCAGCATTTGTTATTTGTTGAAACACTAAACTTGCTGGAAGATAAGTTAGGTAGAACTCTTGAAGACATTAGCATAGGAAAAGACTATGAACAAACCCTCAGTAGCACTGGAACTAGCACAAAGAATCAACAACTGGGATCTCATCTTATTAAAACCTTCTGCACTGCAAGAGAAACCACCAACAGAGCTAAGAGACAACCTACAATGTGGGAAAAAAAATTTTAGCAGCTGTACCTTAGACAAAGGACTACTATCTAGAATATATAAAGAATTGAAAAAAATCAGACCTCCCAAATTCAAAGACCCAATCCAAAAATGGGCATCTGAAATGAACAGACATTTCTCAGACAAAGAACTAAAAGCAGCAAATAAACACATGAAAAAATGTTCAACATCACTGGTCATTCGAGAGATGCAGATGAAAACAACACTGAGATTCCACCTCACCCCAGAAAAAATGGCTGCTATCAAGAAATCAACAAATTAACAATTTCTTAATGCCATTTTCAGGAGTATTAAATTCCAAATTTATACCTTCATTGAAAATATCTAAGATAGCATCATTTGATTTATGTAAGATCCTTAATGGATAAATGTATAGGATGTGTTTGCTCCATACTGATTTGATAAGGGATCTTGCTCTCTTTAAAACAATAAATATATATTTTTGTTTTCTTCACATAACCCCGTTCATCTTTCATGCTTTTCTCTCTTTCCTCCCATATATGCATTTTTTTCCTGGACATTTCTTCCTTTCTTTTCTCATTTGTCCCATTGATTTTTTTTTTCTCTGCTCTTAAACCACCCCTCATTTTTTTTCTTCCTTTCTGTTCATCTACCTTAATGGAATGTTTCTCTGAATTTATTTTTACTGTGTGGTATACCTTGATTTCTTGTCCTCTAAGAGCTGTCTGCTTTTAATCAAGAGCAGCATTGGCCCTCTAACTACTCCCACTTTCCCAGTGTTCTGTCTAAGTAAACTGGGTTCCTATTTTATGTACTGAGATGCAGTAATTAGCAGAGGCTTCTACAAAGATGTGAGGGCCAGAAGAGCACTGAGAGAGTGCTAGTTGGGGTGTTCTGAGCTTTAGTTAGTCTCAGACTTCTTAGAAAATAAGAATGTGAAGCCTTAAAATTGCACTAAGTTCTCCTAATATGTATTGTTGCTGAAATACAGGAATACTTTAATATTTAGCATGTAATTTTTTAAAGACTGTGTTTCCCATTTAGGAAGTTACTACTTTAAATGATGAAGTAAATGAAAATTAATTTTTATGTTAGAGCTATTTTAGGAAAAGATGTTTTTTAAAAGCTTAGTATGTTTGTTATATATAGTTAAATAAATATCATTTAACTTAAAAATATTTATAGACTATTCTAGCTATTAGGAGTTGTCTTAGTGAGCCAAGAAATAGAACTGTATTTCTTGCATCAGAGAGCTGCATTTTCCCTGTGTAACTGAGAGATTAAATCATGGCCCCAAAATGCAAGTGTCTTGTAGAAGAGCCTCTGAGATTCAAAACCACTGATACTCTTTCCTTGTTGAAAATTTTTCCAAAGCTACTCCCAGAAATTATTACAGAACCGCAACGATGCTCAGGGCTTCCATTTCTTCAAACCTGTTTTCTGTGCACCTAGGGGGTGTGGATGGGACTGAGAATGTAGATTTCCTTTCCAGGTTTTTAGTCATTGGGTCTACCTCTCAGCTTTCTGATTGATAAAATCAGGACATAATTCTTCTGTGCTTGTTCAATAACCTGAATTCATGGTACTTGTAAGGTTCTGGAGTGGGAACCATATGGGCTGAACATGAATAAGAAAGCAGATTTCCTCAGGGAATTTTTAGTCTGGAAGAATTATTTTACTATTTTCAGGGCCTCAAAAGCCATCTGTATGAATGGACTTAGGACAAAAGCAAAGATTAGCCTTTCCCCAGCAACATTTAGCAGTTGCTGCTCTTGAAAGGATTTACACAGTGAACTCCAGCATCTCCATATGCAGAGCCACTGTGCAGGTCCTCCTGTACCCTGGAAAAACTGCCTGTGCAGGTGACCATTCAGCTCAGGCCATTCCCACACAGAGGCCGGCGCAGGAGTTCCTGCTGATTGTAGTCATTTCTAGAGTGGTAATTTAACTAGTTAAACTAAATGTTCTAGTTAATAAAACATTCTGAGTATGTTTAATTTCCTTCAAAGTATTTTAAAAATAGAAAACTGATGATGCTTCATAATGCTATGTTTAGGGATGCTATTTTTTTCTCCCCAAAGTGATTTAAGAAAAAAATATATAAACCAAAAGTTTTAATAAATCAAATAAAATCTCTGTATATTTTCAGTGTACTCTTTTTTTTTTTTTTTTTGGTACCAGGGATCGAACTTGGGTCCTTGTGCTTGTGCAGCAGGCAGCGAAACCACTGACCTAAATCCCCGGCCCTTTTCAGTGGACTCTTAAGCTTCTAATATGTTTAACTTTTAAAATCTTGTATATGAGAGGAAAATATTACCTGCCTAGGTAATATAGGGGGACCTAGAATCAACTCAATCATTCATTGAATATTTGAGTGTCCACCACATAGCTTGTCCTTGGAACACTGTGGAAGTGCTTCTTCCCTTGTGTTCTGCTGTCTCCAGGAATGGGCAAAATGGCTCTTCTCTTCACATGGACCATGACACTTGCTCTTTTCTTCAGGTAGGCAGCTTAGGTGTGGAATGTGTGTTCCTTGCAGTCCTTAAGGTGCTCTTATTCTATCTCATTAGTTTCTGAACTACATCGTCAAACAAGTTAAAGCATTGAGAAGAAAGTAAGATTCACTTAGTTTCAAATTTTTCTTGCCAGATAATACAATTCAGTTTGCCCCATCAAATGGAAAAGGCAAAAACATTGAAGGGAAATCCAAATGACTTTGGGGGATCCCACTTAGAACTTTCAAGATAGGCTCCTGAATGGAAACACCATCTGTTCTTATTCATAAAGTCTTTGACAAGTAGGAGAAATGACACTATGCTCCGGGCAACAGTTTTACTGAGTTTGAATGTTCAACTGGTCATTCAACTTGTGTTTTCTGGAAGAAAGCCAGGTAAATTCCTTTAAATTCAGATCCACCAAAGGATGAATGGAATGAGGTGGGCTAGAATCTCGGCAAAGGGCTGACTACCCTAGCAAACAGTCCTTGACTTCTAGGCATCGGTTCAGAACACCAGTTTGGTGTGGCCATGTTTTTATTCTGCAGCCCCCTGTTCCTCCTCTCTATAGAATGGCCCCAGACATTCCACTAACAATGGAAATAAGACTTTTATAGAATACCTAGCAAGATAGATCCCCTTAGGTGATTTCAAAGCTGTTTTGCATTGAGAATTGGACTTGATGAACTGCTTTACAAATTACTGTTCTTGAACTAGTTGGGTCATGCTGCTTGGAACTGTTTTTAAGAGCTCATGGGTATACAGTTTTATTCTAGGCTTCAGGGCAGGAAGTAGATAATAAAGACGAGTTTATATGTGGTACTGGGTGAGGTAGCCTACACAACCATAAACAAGAATAGTTAAGAAGCTATCGTGTCAGCTAGAAACATATAATATTTCTCTACTTCTCTACTTATACATAATATAATTCACAGTTGTCATCAATGAGAGATCGTGAATTTTTCTTCTCTCCAAAAAGATTTAAAGGTAAACACATAATTTCCTTGTTGATTCAAAATTCTGTTTCCACACTGCAATCTTACCATAGATTTCCAAAACACACAGTAGTGCATTTAAGAAATCTGTCCACATAAATGTATATTGCGTTTTTATACTTGGGTCATGTGTAAAGTTAGTGACTGGTTGGTGTAGAATAAGCATCTGGAAGTGGGGCAGCATTGTAGCGTTTGAGGGTGTGGCCTGGAGTGTTCACTTTGGGAATTTGAAAGACAGCAGAATAAGGAGTTTAAAGGGTGAAATCCTCTTTGGCCCTCAATTATATTCTCATAGACAAAGAATCCAGTATTCCTAGGTTTCAAGCTAGTGTGATTGTAACCATGCAGTATTTGCTTAATTCTGCTTTAGGTGGAGACAGGATGCATAGGTGAATGTGTGGGCTGTTTGGGCTTCCAGAGAGAAAGCCGGAGAGTTGTCACTTACCAGGAGAGAAGTGATGGATAAGGAGATAAAACGGTGCTGGGCAGAGTGTAAGGGCAGAGGTTTGGGGAACACTGACATGTGGGGAGAGCAGAGGCAAAAAGAAAGAGAAGAGAGACATGAGGGTGATACAGTGTCCATAGAAGGACTGAGTCTTAAAGAAAAGCCACAGCCAGAGGAAAGTATTACAAAGAAGAAAAATGAAGATATGCACATAAAAAGAGGTAGTAATGTAGACAGCCAGGATAGAGGAGAAGAGGCCAGAACCTAGAAGAAAACTCAGCCATCAAGTAGTAACTGGCATCTGCAGCGCCATCTGTTAGAAGGACATCCAGTTTCACAGGAAGAAAACGTGGTGTCCTGGGGAAAAAAGACCAAAACAAGCCAGCAAGTAGGTAGCGTGCAGACACTGCAGTCAGCATCTCCAAAGGCTCTTCACAGGGGGAGCAGTGTCCCCAAGGTGCAATTGTGTAACTGGAATGGGGACTCCAGGAGAGAAGCCGATACAGAAACTCCTGTGCAAGCAGAGAAATCTGGTGGGAAAGCAATTTTGCAGTCTGAGAGAGATGCTGATAAGTGGAAAGCTGTTCTAAAGGCTTTAAGATGAGGCACCAAGCAGTGTTGGAGGGGAAAAGGAGGAGACCGATTAGGCTGAATAACTGACAGTTAAATGAGGGAAGAGAGATGGGGGAGAGTAGATTAGCAAGGAAGAGAGTAATGCTAAAGTTCTAATTTCTCCAAGCTGTTAGAAGTCTGTCCACATATAAAAGCCTTGGGAAAGGGCCACCCTGTAAGGTGAAAATTAGAGTAATTGAGAGGAGCAAGATCCTGAAAGAAGAGAGATTGAGATTTATGATAAAGGTTTTGAGTAGCAAAAAAGCATTTTTGGAATAGCAACTTTGAGTCATGTGCTGAAGCAGCCCTGGGTGACAGATACTATCATGTCTGGACAACAGCAAAGACTCAATGGAGTCTTGGCACACTGGGTAGATAAGCAGGTGTGAGATTCAGAGAATCTCTCTAATAGTGCTATGTGGGGGAAATCTGAAAAAGCAGCTGGAACTTTAACCCAAGACTAGCACCTGTTGGCCACAACAATGGGAATGAAACTGTTCTAGAAGTCATACACTCAACATGTGTGACTTGGGCGAATCATGGACCTCTCTAGGTACTAACCATGTGCTATTGTGAAAATAACAAGGAGACGAGGTGTTAAAGGGTAATTTTTATACACCTTTGCCAACATAGTCTGTTGGCCCTTCGAAGGTGGAAATACTGCAATACTGAGCACACATAAAAAATGCATTCAATGGATAACTGAGTGAATAAATGAAACAGTACAACACTGAGTAGCATTATATTTGGTGCCAAGAGTATATAGCAAGACATTTCCTGTCATGTTTACAAGCCCTCTGAGATTGAGCAGAGTTTTTCTCAGAAATCAGGAAATCTCTTATAATCTACTTTTTAAAATACACAGATAAGAGCACATTCTTAAAGTTTAAATTTGAAAACACTGCCAGGGACTCCTGCTTTTGCACACTAAAATAACAAGATTGTAGAGGTGGAAGGGCTCTGAAGACCTATTCTAACAGTATCCTATTTTACATGGGAAGACTGAGGCTGCAGAAGCATTAAGTAGTGCGCTCTGGATGATTCATTGGAGCCAGTGTTGATTCAGGCCGTGTAGAAAGAACTTCGTTTGTATATCTGGGACCAGGCTTAACGTTCCTCTCTGAAGATATTCTGTAGGAATACTGCCATTCATTTCAAGTACTATTGTTTGTCTATTATATGATGGGTATTCTATTGATAAGGATTTTGGTACCCTTTTGGTCTGTATAATAACAAACAATATTTTTTCCCTTTTAGGAACTCCCATTAGCCAGCAGGAGGCATTAATTTCTATAGTTTCAGTTTAAGAAGAAAGTAGGTGTATGTAGTCCATTCAGTTGTGGCATTATGGTTTGTTTTCAGTTATGAAAATTTTGTAGGAATTATCTCCGCAATGCAAGCAAGCAGTAGTGGGAAAGAGTGGGCATAAACATGACAAGAGTGGTCTGAAATGATCAGGCATACTCAATCTGCCTGTGTGCACACTGTTTCATTACACTTGATAAATTCATTAGGCCAAGGCAAATACATTTTTCCGTAAGTTCAAGTGAGCCTGAACATCTGTATTTAAATATTCCACATTTAACAGGTCTGACACCGAATGCATATGCCCAAAGAGAATGGTCCGAAACAGTCAGACCTGAGCAGTGAGGTATGACCCTGTGTCCTGAATCTCCTCACTCTGCTTCCTCAGGTGAGGCACATATGCTTTGCAAGCACAGGACTTTCTTATGTGTGAGTAGTTAAAAGTAAATGGAGTTTGGTTTCTGTGCCGGTCTGTATCTAATATTCTTTTTATTGTTACTATTACCATTGAAAATGTAGTGGTTTTGTGAATGAATTATAAGGGAATAAAGAATTTTGGTGGGTATTTAAAATTGTTAGTTTATAAATGACCGCTTTCCCCATGGGTCACCTGCATGCACTGAAGTTGAAGTGTACTGTAAAAGGCATTTGCTTTTTATCTAGGAAAATTTTGCTGCAGAGCAGTTAACTAGAGAACAGGAAGGCGTCCCATTTATTTTTATGCACACTTCTATATGCTCTATTCCTCCCTTGAGTTTTGAATAGGTATAATCCTACAATATTCTGAGTCATTATCACCTCACCGTTGATGGTCCTGTGCTACTACAACAGGCAAACACAGCTTGGCAGTAGCAGGGCAGGGGGTGAGATGTAAAGACAGAAGAGTTCTCTTCCCTCTGACACATGGGTATTGCTTTTTCCTTTAAGCAAGAGGTTAGTTTGGCATCACTAGTTTCAAAGCTGTCTAACAGGGCCTTCTTCATGGGCAGACTTGAATATAGACCCAGAGTTCTTAGCACCTGTGGCATAAAGGGACTCTGCAGTTATTGAACTCTGACTTCACCTACCAACAAAAGCCTGATGACTTGACCCCATCCTCAGCGTAGTGCTGCTAGTCAACAGCATTAAATTCACAGGCCAATTCTACACCCTGAATTGTAATACTGGTCTATTAAATTATTTTCATAACTCCTAAAGATAGTCATAGCTGTTGAGTATTTGTTACAGGGGCTCAGAATCCAGAGATCTTTGTAGTTTGCAATAATATAAACACAAGAATGTTTCTTGAAGCATCTTTTGTCATTTAAAATAACCAGAAATTACATAAAACTCCATCATTAGCAGCTAATTAAATCAAGGAGCAAGTCAGTGTTAAAATAATCCAAGGGAAAAATGTATTATTTGAAAGGAATGAGGTAGAGATATATAGCATGTTATGGCACGGTTTCTAAATAAATTATTCAGTGAAAACAATTAAGATATAAAGCAGTGTATATAGTTTATGTACATAAGTATTCAGTTTTGTAAATAGCTCCCCATACACATAGTAGATTCTTGTTATTTATGGTAGTTATGTTCTATAAGGTCACTGCAGATGCTGGATAAGTGAATACTGAATCATTTTTATAGTGGGACTGGAGGGTAAAGTCCCATAAGCCTTTGTTACAGTATTTTCATTAACCAGTACATACATAACCTTATTTTTTGTGTGTTTCTGTTTAAAACCACATTATTAAATATGTATTATTGATTCATTACATTGAACTCACAGACAATAAAACTGCAACTCATGCATGAATGAAGCTTATTTTACGTATTTTTTTTCTAAAAAAGCACAGCACAGTTTCCTTGTGTGTAGGAACATTGAATAATCCTTCAGCCTTATTCACTGTTACCTGGAAGCATGCATTTTGGCTGCTCTGCATGTGTCCATAAATGACCTCAAAGGCACTATATTGATTTTAGGTTTACCAATCAGATTTGAGTAGGCAAATTTGTATGTAGGGAACCTGTGACTAGTGAGGATCATCAGTACACACATACCATACATGATTTGTATAAAATAAACTGTGTTTGCTACTGGTGAAAGTTACTTTTGGTGAACAGTCCTATAGGTTAGGAATGAGACCAGATGCTCCTTTGATTGTCCTTTCTATCCCCCATGACTTTTTACTCTACATCAACTATACTTTCGCATTCTTGGTCCCTCTCCTTTGTCTCTCCTACCACCACCATCACCGTTCTTATGCAAGCCATGTCCATTTTCTGGGAAGCTGTAGGACAAGATTGTATTTGAGCCAAATTGAGTGACTCCTCACTCTTGGAAAAGTAGGTCTATACAATTTTTCAAATGAAAAATATTTTATAAATGCTAACTATGATACTCAGAACATGTGTTCTCAGAATAATTGTGTCACACACTATTTCCTTGACTCCCAGCACCAAGAAAGTCCTGAACTTCAGGGCATTTCAGGATTGCCAAATGATCCTTCATATATTCTTACCACAGATTACTGGAATGGAAGCTTAATAAGCAGGAAACAAGAGCTATTAGTGATACAACAGTAACTATTCAGTAGTATATGAATTACAGTGTGGAAGTTCTCTTCAGGTAGAATTCCAGGGTCTGGGTTCCCTGCCCCTTTTTCATTGCAGAAGTGGTAGCAAGGCCCTTCGTGGTGCATACAGGCTTAATGGGTCCAGTCAAGACTTTTCTTGAATCCAGACTCAAGAAAATCCATTTATGGCCTTGAATTAGTTTTCAAATCTTGCCATATAGAATTTGTAATTTTGGAAAACAGAGGAAAGTTTTAATTCTTATATCACTTCCTTTCTTGCTTGTGTCATGGTGTTCTTTTGAAGAAAAGGCTGAATGAAAAGGAACTTTTCACTTCCCTGAAAGGCTTTTTCCCCTAGTTAATGTGGAGATTTCCTCTTTCCCCAGGTACTTTCTGTGCTGTACTGTAACCCTGATTGAAAGCAAGCTGAAGCTAAGATGACCCTGGATGGAGAAAAAGATATGTAAGACATGTCCATGTCCAATTATAGCTGGGATACCTTAGTATTAATGGTCTCTCATAGATTGTCACCCTTGTTCACTGTTACTCTGTTATCTAAAATAATTCTGATTTTTGTATAATTAGATTTATGACAGCACTATTCAATGCATCACTTTGTCTTCTCAAATATTGAGAACACTGTCCTGAATTTTAAATGTTTGTATGCATGTACACGTATATAATCAAAATGTGTGAAAACATTCCTTCATTTGAAAAAAAAATCAACAAGGCTTGTAAAGAATAACTTTAGTAGCAAATGGTGAGTTTATTTTAAGAATAAACTTTGTGTATGTGTATACCTCTAAGAATAAAAATAGTGAAACTTCTCAAACATTTGCTTTCCTCACTAAATATGACAGCTACCCACAAGTCGAACAGATTGTAGTTCTTGCTGATCTTATGCCTGCAAAACCATGACCATTTGGGGAAAAAGCATATGAGTATCTAATAGTCCACGTAGTTTACTATTGCATCTGTACACCGGGTCTTCAGTAGAACTAAAAGACCTTATCTAATCAAACCTTGTACTCAACCAATCCCAGCTGGCAGGGGTCTGAGGATGCCTCATAGCCGAGATTAGTTTACTGTGGTTGGTTCTGTGTCCCTCCTCTATGACTGTGCCCTGTGAGGTGCTTTTGCTGCCTGAAAGCAAGGGTGCAGCCTTGGTGCCTTGTCCCTTTACAAATCACTTCCCAGCCATGTCTGTGAGCACGAATATATGAGTCACTATTGCTTTGTACATTTTAGTTATATTTGAAGGGGTTCTTCTTGGTTATCAAATGCTAAAATGAGTTAGAATCCTCAAATCCACATAACCATCCTATTTTCCGGTAGAAAGTGCTTTCTGCAAAACTGAACCATCACCAGAAGTTACACTGTTAAACATAAGCTGGTAAATCAATCGTGCTCTGGTCAGCTATCATAAGTCTGGGTTTCATTATAAATACAGCTTTGTAAGACTGTCATGCACATTCATTTATGTATTGTCTAAGACTTTCCATGCTACATCTTCACAGTTGAGTAATTTGTATCAGTGACCTATAATACATAAAACTGAAAATGTTTACTGTCTGGCCTAGGCTAGAAAATTACTTCACAACATGTGTCCTCACCCTGTAAGCAGGTGACTTGTAAAGACGTAGTATGGAAACAATGATTATGTGGTCCAGATACTAGCAGAGTAGAAATAGAAAGCCATAGCGAGTGAGGTAGGGAGAGTGCAAGGTGAAGTTAAGAAGAGGAGAAACTGTGAGATGAGTAGGAGAACCTGATCAGGAGGCAGAAGAGAGTAGAACAGAGCTGGGAAAGAAGCAGAGATGCCTGAGGACAAGAGCCAGCCCGCCAGACAGACAGACAGTGACAATCTTATGGCCCCAACACAGAGATTAGCTTGCTCCTAGAGCTCCCTGAGCTTCTGACAGTTGTTCAGCCCACGTGTGTACT
Organism: Heterocephalus glaber; assembly: GCF_000247695.1. Next base: position 7,345,865 of record NW_004624819.1, on the reverse strand, counting down.
TACATAACCACCTCTGTCTGTAGGAACTACAGAGCTCTTTTTGCAATCAAAAGAGGACTAAAATTTGTTCAGTCACTCAGTAAATATTGAAGATCTACAAGTTGTACAGAACTTGTGCAAGGAAGCTCGATGAATGAAAACCTGTAATGAGACTCACTCCCAGGAAATATGAACAATTTTATAAGAAAATTCAGATGAGCTAGGCATGGTAGCACAATCCTGTAATCCCAGCACGCAGGATGGGATGCTGTGGCAAGAGGATTGCAAGTTTGAGCCCAGGCTAGGCAACTTAGTGATTTAGCCAGAACTTGCCTGAAAACAGAAATTTTAAAGAGGGCAGGGGTTATAGCTCAATGCAAAGGCCCCCAGTACCCCCCCCCAAATTTAAACAGATACACCAACAACTACCATACAGAGAAAGCCGTGGGCATGAAATTTAATAAATATCTAACTCATCATGTAAAGCCTAATGCCAGGTACCACACATACTAAGCTGGTTGAGGCCGAGCCTCTGACACTGGAAAACATTAGAGGTGTGAATAGGGGATTGTTTCTTTCCACTGAGCCCAGAGCCCACCTGGGGCATCGTCCACATGGGCATATGAGGTCCATTTAAATGCCCCTTGCAACGTCATTTATAGAGAACGAAAGTCCAGACAGAGAATAACAGGTAACTACCTTGCAGTGTCGTAGTAAAGTTCCACACAGTGGTTGAAAGGCGTGAACTTGAGCTACTTGAATCAATATTGATACATCTCAGACCAAATTGTGAGTCAGAAATAAAGATGCAAAACCATTCTATAGTGTGATGTAAACTATACAATATTTAGAAACATGGAACCCAGTATTTATATATTACTTAGACTGGTGTGGATCTGTTGTACAAGTACTTTTTAATGTTTAGAATTGATAAATATAACAATAGCTTTTAAATCTGGGGGAGGAATTGAGGTATATTCAGTAGTTCCAACTGTATCTAAATATTTTAATTCTTTTTGTTTTGTTTTGTTTTGAAAGTGATCTAAGCCTGAAGAAACACAGCAGAATAGGTGGTGGGAACATAGACATTCATTTTACTATTCTCAGACTTTTGCTCTTTGAAATAACTCACAAGAGGAGAGAGAGAGAGAGAGAGAGAGAGAGAGAGAGAGAGAGAGAGAGGGAGAGAGCCAAGTCTGTGAGTATTTCTGTGGACTTGATATCAAAGAATAGAAGCATGAGTGATTTTACTCAGTTCATCTCCCTAACCAAGTGGGATGCATCTGGACTCAGTTTTACTTGTGAGAACCTCCTTTCATTACATATTGAATTACACATCTGTCAACTGAGTGAGATTACTTTATGGTAGGGGGTAGGCACCATTTCCCATGGCCAGACAATGAAGGCAGTCTGGAGACGACCGTGCCGGGCACCAGACTTGTCCATGCACAGGACATGTGCAGCTGAGGGATGCTGGGTGAATTGTGGCACATGTGTCAGGAATCCTTGGCCAAGACCATTTATGCAAAACCTAAGTTTCTAAATGCTTTTGGGTCACAGCTCCTTTCAGAATATGAGAAAGCAAAGCAAACTGTGAACCATATCCTTGAGCAGACACGTGTGTTTGTGTGCACGTAGACAAATGATTGTACACATTTCCGGAAGTTCATAGGCCTTGAGATCTGAGAGCTTGGCAAGGAACCACATGTATGGAAACATTGGCTTCCATAACTGTGGTCAGATTCTCCAGTGGAGACAAGCAATGGTGCAGACTCTGTGAATGTGCCCAAAACTCTGGAGATGGAGATGCTGTATAACTCAAGACTTCATAAGTTCATTGATTTAGTTGGTTGGCTAACTGCCATCAATCTTGGAGTACAAATGACCGAAATATACAGAACCTGCCTCTTCTGTAATTGTTCCGTAATGCATCTTGAGTGCTTCTTCAGAATGAAGCTACGGGGCATTGATAGTCCTTCAGCCTGTGCTGTCACCTCGGTGCAGTCCGTTAGGATGGTAACTAAGCTGAAGCATTTCATGTGAAAAGGAAGTTCAGAGAGATTATAAGTAAATTCCGGGCATCAAAGCCCAACCGCCAGTACAGAATATGACTGGGGAACGAAACTTTTAAGGAAAGGTCACAGATAACATGAATGTCACACATTTTCATTCAGCAGGTGGCAAATAAAAATGAAATCCCAGAAGCTTGCTTCCTTGAATAAATACTGTACTGACTAATATATCCAAATATACTTAACACAATCTTATTTTATGTGCTGTGCTTTTTTTCTGTTGTATATTTTTGTTCATGATTCAGATACTTAATATTTTTATAATATTAAACTCCATTTTCCATTTTTCTAAAATGATATTTACATATCTGTATCATTATTGGTTTGAACAATTAAAAGTACACATACATGAGGTGGAAGCTAGGTTTCTTTTTCTTCACTTCCTCTTATAATCTAATCTGCCTTAGATCATTTAAGCAGTAACTGTTTTTATAATGATTTACCCTAACCATTTTTTTCCTGAACTGGGTTACTGGTTAAAGTATATAAAAATAGTCATAACTATCTGTTTTGAAATAACCAATATGCATAGATGCTGTCTGGTCATACCACATTTTAAGCAATTTTCCAGCCAAGTGAATTAATAATAATAATAAAAATAATTAATAATAATAATAAAGATGATGATGATAAAATAAATTTAAACATTTGTGCAAACACCTTGCAATGAGTGTTTTAATCTGATGTGCAGATTCAGTCCACATTTATATAGCTGTGTCAAAACAAGGGAAAGAAACCAGAAATTCCAGAATATTTTTAAACTGGCTTAGACATCTTGACACTTTATTTGACACTTTATTTTCTTTTGCTGCCAGGAGAATAAATAAGTGGTTTTCCCTCTGGGGAAAATCCATTTAAAAGAGAGAATATTTTATATTCTTACCTTTGTAAAAGAAAGGAAAGAACTGTAGTTCTCCACAGCTGGGGTAGGGGTTATAGAAGGGAGTGCAGAGGAGGGTGGAGTGAAATACATTGAAGTAAGGTCTTGTGGACTTGGCATTACAGTTGTCCCTTGGAATCTACTGCAGATTGGTGCAAGACCCCCACAGATAGCAAAACCCACAGATGTGCCAGTCCCATAGTATGTGCCTATAACCTACCCACATCTCCTGCATACTTTAAATCATCTTTAATTGCTCATTAGTATTATAGGCCACTAAATTAAATAGAAATTAATAAAGAGTCAGAGAGGGACTCGGTTCTCACAGAAGTCAGCGAAAAATAAACACATCAGACTTGTGGCTGGAGGTGCATCTGAGGAAGGGCAGGCCTCAAGATAGTCACAGGAGCCAGACTTGCATACTTCCCTAAGAGAAAGGCAGAACCTGGAACTGTGCTGTAATTATACCACCCAGTCCATTAAGCCCAGATGTGCATCAGACCCCCAGGTGGGTGACCAGAGCACCTGGACCCATCCCTTCCCAAAATGTTTCTGTTTAAAAGTCATAGATAAGCCAAGGTTAAAGATGTCAGCTATCGACTTTTGCTACACGCCCTGCTTCCCTATTGGATTGATATTAGCTAAGTGGTTGTACTTGGAATCCTATAGGTTGATTGTAGTTTGAGCCATGATGTACCTATGTTGTTACTTTGCTGTATAAATTACCCCTGATTTGGGACCCCCTTCTGTCTGTCAGGAGCTATTCCTCTTCCCCAGTAAAGCTTTCCTACTCTTAAACTCCTTTGACCTTTGGAATTCATTCTTCGATTTAAGGGGACATAAACTTGGCCCATCTGACCTCTAGCAGGTTGCGAGTTAGATTTCTTCTATGTTAATAATACCTAATACAATGTAAATGGTATGTAAATAGTTGTACAGAATTGTTTAAAGAATATTGACAAGAAAAAAGTCTGTACATATTCAGTGCCCATGCAATTTTCTTTCTGATATTTTCAGTCCCTGGTTTATTGAATCCACATATGCAGAACCCCCATATGGATAGCCCACTGTATTTTCTTCTTTGTTTTCATTCATCCCACATTTAAATGGTGAGCATCTGTGATGAGAAATTGAAGGAGCTAGTCCTTGCTGTCAAATAGTTTCAGTCCTGGGAGCAAAGCCTCAGGATACTGCACAGAGTGTTGTCACCTCAGGGATGGAAGTAAGTAATCCCATGGGGTGTGGGGAGAGACTGGCCTATTGGAGGGACAAGTGGAAAGGGACGGGGACAGAGGCTGTATGCATGAGAACCTTTGTTCAAGTGCACTGGTGAGTTATAAATTGTACCTTCTGTGTGGAGGTGCAGAGAGAGGTGAGATCTCTGACTGCTCCGGATCCCATTTTCCTACCCTTTGTTCATATATTTAATGTAGCTGTTCCTTCACAGTGCTCTAATTACCTGACTACCTTTCAATCTTTGTATAGTCCTCAAGAGTCAGAATATGCATGGTTGCTTTTGCTACTCTGGATCCCTTCTAATTGTATATGAATTCTAATTCTATAAGGAATGCTGTTGGTATTTTGATTGAAAGTGCATTCAATCTATACATCAGTTTTGGAAGTATGGCCATTTTGAGAATGTGGGTTCTGCCTTTCCAGGCACAGGGGGTGTCTTTCCATTTTCTGATGTCTTCTTCCATCTCCTTCTTCATCTGGATTCATCTATTCATCTATTCATCTATTCATCTGAATTCCTTAGTGCCTAACATAGGCCAGGCCCTTGGTAGGTACAAAATGAATGATCTTTTAATTGAACTGAATGAATGAGTGAAAGCTTAGGTGAATGGATGGGTGGTTAGTTACTCTGTATTTGGAAAGAAATGTACTTGGGCTATGACTGCTTCGGTGGAAAGAACCACATAGGAGAGGAAAAATGCAATGTATTGGGTGTGGTAAAATGTAAAAATAGTTTTACTAGAAATATTCGAGGACTTTTTTATGTATTAGAAATATTTCCTTCAATTTCTGCCCCAAAATTTCACATTCATGCATACACTAGTATACTTGTTAAATTGTTGGACTAAACTCTCATTTGATTTAGAAGTCAATTATTTCATTGGGATAAAAGTTTTTAAGTAATATGAAAGTTCCCCAGTTAAAACTAATTTTGCAATATATGTCTGGATTATATGAAAATAAGCTGGTTAGTCCACTGGAAAAAATCTTAATTCTATTAAAAGCTTTAACATGGTATTACATATCAAAGCATACACCTTTAAACTCCCAGTGGAAGAAAAATAAAATAGCACTGGAGGCACAAGAAGAGCAAGCAGACAGCTGGAATTTTTAGAAAATGTCTGTGGCATTTGAGTTTATTTTTGAGGGAAAGAAAAAAATTCCATTAAATTTAATAACACAATAACTTTTTAAAAACTTACATTCCATAAGAAACTTTATACTGCTGTTGTAAAATTCAGACTATGTTACTCGTGAATGACAGATTTCTTTTGGATGGAGATGGACAGGGTGAGAAGCAGCTTTTGTTAACTTCTTCCATCTCTCTTCACTACCTCCTCATCCTGTCTCATTACACACACTTAGGAACACAGAGCTTTTTCTTTTTCTTGAGATCAATGTGTAAACAACACAATACCAGATTTCTTTTGGATGGAGATGGACAGGGTGAGAAGCAGCTTTTGTTAACTTCTTCCATCTCTCTTCACTACCTCCTCATCCTGTCTCAGTACACACACTTAGGAACACAGAGCTTTTTCTTTTTCTTGAGATCAATGTGTAAACAACACAATACCATATATAAATTAAGAAACACTCCAAATATTCACTGGAACATTAACAGGAAATCCAACAAAGCATGCTGTAATGTGTAGGCAACTTTAAACATGCTTGAGACAGCAAAAAAAAAAAAAAAAAAGTGAAAGAGGCTTTGTAGCCCTGTATCTTCTTTAGTCAGTTGTTTCAGAAGATGAAGGAGTTTTAATTATGTGCTTCCTTTGAAGAGTGGGATATTATTTCCTCTGAATCATTCTTTCTAACTTTGAGTCTCCCTCTCATCTTCTCTCTTCTTCCCCTCAGTTCTGCCTCCCCTCTCTTCCTTTCTCTCCTCACCTCCTCCTCCTTTCCTCTCCCATCACAAAAAAGCCAAAATTGCTTGATGGTGAGCCTCTCAAGTTGAGCAGGTTGGAACCAGGTATCATCCTGACTCTGGACTGTTCCCTACCTTTCACACCTGAATATTCCTGGATCCTTTAGAGTTTCACTGATCAGCATCACACCAGCTCTCCTCTCACCCTGATCTATGTCAGGGGCTTTGGGATGGTGACAGGAACATTCGTCAACATCAAATGTGCTGTGTTCCTCTGTTCTGTTTAAAAGAGAGATACTTCACCCGGGAGGAAGAAATTCATAATCCTAATCAGAAATCAAGGGCTCAGGGCAGACTCACAAGTTGTTTGGAGTTTGATCTTCAACAAGGAGACCTTGCATTCCCAGTTTCCTCCTCTGTATTAATGGGGATGCTTAGAGCTACGTCATTGGCCTGTCCTGAGAATTACGTGACATGATAGAGAGAGGTGTCCAGTAATTATTTCCACCCTCTGCGCTGTGCTGTTTACAACATTCTGAATGTATTCGCTAGTTCTCTTGGTACTGTTTATTCACAGACAATCACAGGTATTCATAGGTTGTAAGAATCAAGTAACAATTGCTTACTGTAGTTTGTTTATTCCACAAGAGTGGCTGTTTTTAACAAAAAGACATGTCCCTTGGAGTTTCATTAAAACATGTTGCAGCTGCCACATGTTCTGCGTCTCCCATGCCTTGGAGCCTTTGTGTTGGTGTTTCATAACCAACCTGCACTTGTCAGAATCGGTGGAGCAAGCCAGGTACTGCTTGTCTTAGATACACTGAATGATTTTCTCTTCTGGTGCTTTGTTTTTTGCTGTAAGGATCCTCCTTTGTTTAAGCAGATTTTTCATCATTGTCTGCATTAGTAACTTTATCTCCATTTCTAATTGTGAAGTTTATTTTATAGATGTGAATTTTCTTTCATTACTACTCCAAGAAGAGAGGAGAATGGATGATATCCAAAAAGGGAAGCTTAACTAATGCCTTTTTTTCATTTTATGATGATTTTTAGCAACTGAATTATTTTGTAGTTGGGCCCATTTATATTGCTTATTAAAATAGTTACTTGAAATTATTGCACTAATGTCAGCATCTGAATAATATACTTGCAATTTTGAAAGTCCAAAAATGTACTAAGAGTTCATCTTGCTAAATGTGGATATAAGAATGGTTAGAGGTACATCACTGAAGTTAAAATTATCTTCGTAAGGATATTCATTTATCAAAATAAACTAATATCTTAACATTTTTTCAAAACAATTATTTCTAAATATTTATTAGAGATAACTATTCTAGGGACAAATTAAATAATAGAGATTGTATACTTAATTTTGTGATGGAGACATAACAACTTAGATATCAGATAGCTTTGTATCCAATTATATATCATTATACTCAATAAATATTTGAAAGAAAGACTCTTCTAATTTGTAAGGTATAAGTAATAGTAACATCTTCTTATTGAGTTATTTTGAAGTTCAATTAAAGTAATACACACAGAATTTAACCCAGTGTGGCGAACACTGAGTGAGTAGTAGATACTGTGATTGAATGCACGATGTGAAACATAGCTCAGAATAAGACTCCAGGGACACGATAATGGGAATAATTAACATTTCAATAGCAGAAAACAGGAAATAAAAAGAAGTGACTTCATCCTGTTTGAGATCAAGTAATACAAGAATAGGAACAGAAGAAAACTGGGGCTGAGAGGAAGGGAAGTGGGAGAGTTTGGAGGAGAAGAGGCAATGCTTGTGTTTCAGACACGCTGAATTTAAAATGATGGGTCACTGTAGGGAAGGTATACTGTGGCATCTCATGGGTCGAGATAGAGCTTCAATGTTGCTGTTGGCTCACTTTTTCAAGAGCTTTTTATAGTGACCCAACCATTTAGCAGATATTGTGCATAGATGTGAGGCTTGGAATGGAAATAAGTAAACATCTAGGTCAATATTCTGGGGGGAAGTTAGGTTAAGAGCAGTGTGCTGGGCAGGAAATATTGGTCAATGATTGCGAACAGAGAGGAGAAAAGAAGGAAGAAAGTCTCCAAGGCCGAAAGCACACTATGGGAGAAGATAAGTTTCAGGAATTATAGATGTTCAGAACAATAACTTTTATAGGGATTGAATATGCTTTTTAGAGTTTGGGATCATTATGCAGTTAGAAAGTGAAGAGAAAGATACATAGCTTGTTCTTGGCTTTATATCCACCAGTTACACATGAAAATGATTACAGACATCTCCTTATTGTGGTGCAGAATCATTATTTTCTTAAAACCAAAGGTATTGCAACAGTTGTTCAATGAACAATGAAAAATATACTTTTACCTAAACACTAATTAAGTACGCTTGAATATTTATAAATGCTTAGTTCTGTAATTTTCCACACTTTTTTAGTAAACCAGACATATTTCCATGAGACAATTCTTACCTTTTTGTTGCTGTATATGTAGTAGCCAAGTTTTTATCTCTTTTAAGGGAAAGAAAACTTTAGATGTTTGTGGCTGTGTTCAAATAAAAGAGAAACAAATGAGGAAAAGGCCTTCAAGATGATATACCTAAAAACTTTAAAACTTAAAACCCAGACACCAAAGGAAGCTTCAAATACTGCTACATTCAGTTCAAATTCACATACATGTTTGCCTGTCCATTTTTAAGCAGTGTGTTACATTCTGCAAGGTACAAACTCATAATCTTTAAATGCAAGGAGGCAATTATAGAAATAAGCAGGACACAAAGTAGGGCCTGTTGATCACCATGAGATCGTTCCAAAAGCCTATGAAAAGACAGAGCATGCATGTGGTTGAGAGAGCAAGGAGAGATTCATGGAGAAAGAATGGTAGAGGACTGAGGAGTAGGATTGGAGTGATGCCATGATCTCAACAGCAGAAACAGCCAACAGTGTGAACAGAGATCTGCAGACAAGCGGGAATGATCGTCCTCTTGACTTGACTGAGGAACATGAAAGTGGGGGAGTGGTAGGTGGTAGGATAGAGAGTGAGGTCTGGCTATGTACTGTGCTTGCTTCTGTGACAACTCAATTCTGATAAATTCAGCATGTAATGAAGAGCTATGGATGGATTCTGAGACATGAAATGACATTTCTGGAGCAGCACTTTAGAAGACTGATATGACAGCGGTTCGGAGTCTATTCAGGAACAAAGACAAATGGGACTTGGGGAAACTGGCTGGGACCCTATTGTTATAGCCTACCAGTTAATGAAAGTATGAATCAAGATGGAATGAAAAGCAAAGAATCTATATATGTGTCTTCTAAAATGCAGATATTTAGAAATGTTCCATATAGACAGAGCACAACTCTGCATTGTAAATTTCCACATTCCCCTCAGATTTTTGGCAGGTTGAGCTGTGGGGTGAGCTCCACTGAAGAGCATTGCTTTTGTTCTGTGTTAATGGTGTCTTGTCAACTTCATAAGCCCCAGAAATATATGCGTAAATTCCTTGATGGTTCTACTCTGCTCGACCTGGACATGTGCACAGCTACATTTAGCTGGGGATATAGGACTGCACAAAACAATATGGCGTTATGAACTGGTTGTCTCAGGAGTTTTAGAAAGGCTTCTTCATTACTTTAGAAAGCCACCTGCTCTTCTGACCTACTATCGCTTGGACACTGGGTGTTTGCCCGGTGGGTTCAGTCCGCAAATGCAGCTCTACCCGGTATTCCATCAGGAGCAACTGGTATGCTGGAAACGTGGCTTTATTTTTATCAGGCTCAATTTCCTAGTCAGTACACAGAGTAATCTCTGATCAAAGAATGTTTCAATTACTGTTATCATGTTGTCCATTTATCTGTTCCATCTTTTAAATTTTAAAGTACATTTAATTACAATAAAACTTCTAACACAAATAACCGTAAAACAGGAGTTGGCCAACTGACCATTTTTAGCCTTGCTTTTCTCTCCCTTTCACCTAATAAAAAGTTGATTTAGTATTCTTCATTTATGAATCCAATAAACATAGTAGACTTAACTTCTTGAGATTTGTACTTCATGAAGGCTTTTCCACCACACAACTGTGTGCGCACTGTGAACTCCGTAGTTCTGGATCTTATGTATTTTGGCCTGGTGTTGACCATTGTTGCAACTAGGAAGCATTTGACTCTCACTGGGTGCTTCCACACATTAGTGTACAATGGCATAAAACAAACTATTTGTAACAAAATCTTGTGAGCAGCGTTACATTTTTAAACCTAAAAATGGTGGGATAAAGGAAGACCCTGCTTTCCAAAATCCATTCCAGAAGTTTGTTTTAGCTGCTACTCAGATATAAGTAATCAAGTTATTGCTTTTTCTAATTTAGAAAAGTTTTAGAAATGTGGTTATGTTGTTCAGTATTTAATATTTAAGAGAGCCACTTGTAATTTTTGCTTATCCTCTCCCCAAATCAATCTCCTGATTAACTTACTGAGTTAATAAATGGATCTTTCTCAGAGAAACAGATTTAAGTATTACAATGCACTTTCTCAGGCTGAAAGAGGTTATTTATTTTACTTCTGAGGGTTTTGGAGTTTGCTTCATGGCTGTTCATCCCTAAGGGAAGAAACAAGGTCTTGTTCACCTACAGTGGTTCCTGAGATGGTTAGGAAATTTATTCAGAATTTCAGAATATGCCAAGACTATAAAAAAATTCCTTTCCTCATGTTAAAGCCTTTTAATAGCTTATTTGCAAATGATGTTATGGTACAGTCACAGCTTTTATATTTATCAAACATGTATATCCTTATAATTTTATAAGAGAATTTAAAGCAGCCTTTAAAGCAGCATTAGTTTATCGTTGGTGTTTCCAAATCTACTCATTATCAGCTATTGTTTTGTGGCTTCTCTAACTTCAGTTTTTTAGGGAAGGTTCTCAGAATATGATATACTGAGGCCACATTAAGATGTAAATGACAACCAAACTTCTCACAGTGTTTGCATTTTAATCAACAATTTAAAAAGGGGCCAGGGATCAAAGTGTGATGTACATACAATGTAGCAATGATTCAGATAATTTAAGGATTAAAACAAAATCTCTCGTTTGGGGAAAATTAGCTTACCTTATCGTTAAGTGTTCATTTAGAATTGCCTTCTTTCTACTTGGTATCTCACATTGGAGCTTCTTTCCACACAACATAATTTAGTCAATAGCAACTCCACTTTTAAATCTTCACTCAAATCTCTCTCCTTGTTTTTCCAACTACTTCTTTGACACCTCCACAGATATTTGTTGGGCATCTCCACCTGAATGTCTGGTTGTCCCGTCTCCTTATTCCAAACCTACACCTGTATATTCATTCACCCATCTAAGTATCTGAACACTCCAAACTCCATCCTTCCATCAAAACACTAAAATTCTGCTGCAAAATAACCTTTCTGTTTAGTTCATTCCTACTGCAACAACAACAACAACAACAACAAAAAACACAGATTGGGTAACTTATAAATCATGGGCATGTATTTTGAAGGCGAGAAAGTCCAAGATTGAGACACCAGCAGATGCAGTGTCAGGGGAGAGATACTGTCTTCTTTCAGGATGGCGCTGTGCTGCTGCATCTTCTAGAAGGGACTGTGCTGTGTCTTCACATGGCAGGAGGAATGAAAGGGAAAAGGAGCTAGGCTGCTCCTTTCAACCTTTTTAATGAGATCCCTGAATACCATTCTAAGGGGTTACACTTAATTGTTTAACCTTAATTGGCTTTGGGATCCACTTGGGAAGTTGGTAGAGCACAATTTGGGGTGTGTCTGAGTGGATCATGGCGCCATGACCCCAGGGCCTGTGTCTGATCCCTGGCCCCTTCCTCTCTGGCTCTGTTTTCTTGCTCTGCTTCCCAGCAACCATGAACTGAACATCTTTGCTCTTCTGCTCAGTTGCGTCTTTCTGACATGATGTTTCTGCTTTGGAGCCAGCCAGCCATGGACTGAATCCCCTGAAACTGTGAACTGTGTGTGTTGGGTATTGAGTTCCAGTGATGGGAACTCTGAATAATACACATTCTTTTTTCTTTTCCTTTTCCTTTTCTGTTTTCTTTTTTCTTTTCTTGGGTGCTGGGGATGAAACCCAGCCCATCGGATATACTAGACAAGTGCTGTCACTGAGCTACATACCCAAAGCTAATGCCATTTTTAAGGATTTTGTCCTTGCTCCTAGATGTCCCCATCTCTTAATATTATTGTATTAATAATTAATGATTATGCATAAACACAAGAATTTTAGAAAACACATTCAGACTGTAACACCAGCCATAAGTAAATTCAGTTTTGAATATCTTGACCCTTTCTTGCAAGTGTCACATGCAGGCAATAAAATACTCCTTCATGACCTCTTTCCAACCTCACCACTTCTCGCCACTCCCTCTACTCTCATCTTGGTAGTTATTACAGTGGTGCCATCCACATCTGCTCTTGTCCCTTACAGTCTGTTTACAATGCTGAAGCTAGGGTGTACCTTTCGAATGCAAGTCAGATTATATATTTCCTCTGTTGAAAATTTTCTTACATTATCACTGAAATGTTATGAACATTGTTAATAATAACTGCAGCTATTGTGTGTTGATCACTTACTTTGTAGCAGAACCTATGCTAAAAGCTTATAATCCTTTTCTCGTTTTATCCTCATTACACCCTCTTATTATTCCTAACACATGAGGAAACTGAGATACAGCAAGATTAAAGAAATTTCTGAATATCACTGAGAGTGGAGTGGTAGAGCTATGCTTTCTGTACTTGCTTTGTAACTGGTTGGCCTCTTAACCTGGCATCTTTTTTATAAGCATTTCTGTCTCAAATTTTATAGATAAAAATAATATGTACTATATATCTCTTTGAATTAAAAACTTGACACATAATTGCACATATTGATGAGAAAAGTGATAGTTTGATATATAAATAATGCTATGATCTAATCAGGGTAATTAACATTTTCATCTCCTTAAACAATTTAGTTTCTTTGTCTTGGGAAATTAAAAACTCTTCCATCTCTCTATAAAATAGGTAATCATTGCATACTATAGTTGTTCTACTGTTCCATATACCTCTAGCACACCTTTCTCCTATCTAACTGTGTTTTGGTACCTGTCATGCAGTCTTCCTCTATCCCCTTGCCTATTAGATTTCCTAGCTTCCAGGGATGAGTATTCTACTCTCTTTCTCCTCTTGTTTTTCTTCTTTATCTTTCTCTTCTTCAGTGTTGGGTATTAAACCCAGTGCCTCACACATGCTAGACAAGCATTCTGTCACTGAGCTACACCCCAGCCTTACTCTCTATTTCTATGAAATCAACTTTTTTTTCAGCTCATTTAGTATATTGTAGGCTTATATAAAAAAATAGTTGAAATTGAATGCCTGCGTGGAGGTACCATTCTTAAATTGAGAATTACTCTTGGAAAAATAGAAGTTAACCACCATCTATAATATCATCAAATTACTCTAACGTGGTTAAAAGCACATAAATTGTTTTTTTTTCACAGGAGTTGGTTTCTTTACATGTGTTTCTTATTTATTCAGCTTCACTTTTTATAATGACTTATTCTGGGAAATATTTTTAATATTGCTCTGTATTTAGAGGTACATACACACCATTGTGAGTCAATAAAGTGTAATGATTAGATAAACTTCGGAGATTTGAGTTTAAAGGCTGGTCTGTTACTTAGCAAGTTTTGTTGGCTTTGCTTTTTGATCAACTTATTTGTATTTTATTTTATTTTGTTATTCATGGATATAATATATATCGGTGCATAATAAGCTATATTCCTTGATTTATAGATTCACACCATGGGCTAGGATGAGTTTCTTGAAAAAAAAGACTGGATTGCTTTTCAAGTTATTTATTGTTTTTTAGCCATCACAGCATCTAATACAGCACTGAGTGCCACATTAAAATAGAGCATGTGTGATAGAGGGGCAACCATGTTCATGGTTTCCCGTGCATTTCATCATTTTCCATGTAGTGTTTATTTCATATTTTCTTCCCTGGGGATGTAGCTCGGGGTAAAGTTCTTGTCTATCATTTGTAGGGCCATAACTTTGATCCCTAGCACTGAATATAAAGCAATCTTTATTGTCACTTTTTTTCCTCTCAATATATTTATATCCCAAACCATATTTTTGGTGCAGCCGAGAAGAATAAAGTCTTTTATTATATAAGCACATTTACTTTAGTCACAATGCCATTTAATATTTTTAATGTTTGAAAGTACTACTCATGAAAAATGGGGATATTCTAGGGATAAGAGGAAAAGTAAAATAAGCCTTGCATTTTCTTTGCATAGCAAAATATATATATAGTTTGTTTCTTTTTTATTCTTTTTTTTGTTTTCTGGTACCAGGGATCAAACTTGAGACCTTGCGCTTGTGAGGCAGGTGGTGGAACCACTGAGCTAAATCCCCAGCCCTTGTTTCTCTTTTATTCTTTTAGCCACTCAACAGTGATGGACAGTGATGTGATGACGTGAATAACTTATCTGGAATGTTTTTATAAATTAGAAGGCAGGTGTGGAGCAACTACTAGGTAGATAACATTCCACAATGCCCATGAGAGGTAGAAAAAAATTGAAAATTAAATAGTGTTCAAAGATAATCAAACAGAAGCATCTACATTACTAAAACCTTGTTAGCTCTTAGGAAAGAACATTTTAAAAGGGATATTTTTCTTTTACCTTTAAAGAGAACTCTTGGTGTTATTAAGCAAATAACAGCAATTTTGGACAATTGAAGAACTGATTCATTTATCTTTTTAGGGTACTGCCTTGTTGTTTTTGCTGTCATTGTTTTGGTTATTTAAGCCACCCTAGTTGGTAAAAGAAAAATAAGTAAAGCTATTTTGACAGCTAAAGCCTAAAAATACAATGATCTAAAATAATTACCCAGCTCTCTATGAACTTATAAAGGACAGAGAGTAGCATCAGCGAGTTCTGTGTTGCTCTTTTAAAAAACCTCCCAAGATGAAGTATTTTAAAGGTCTTCAGGAAACTTCATGGTGTGCTACAATAGTAGCTGCCTGATCATGAAAATACTCGTGTTTCCAAGGAGGCTTAAAGTTTCATTTCATTAAGATTTACCAAGGACATGAAGTGTCACATATTGCAATTATAATTATACGTGGTATTTAGCATAATTCACTTCTTAAGGGATATCCTTTCAGGTCAGTAGTTTAAAAATATTTTGCCTTCTGAATATAAATGGGGGCATTGGCCTGTGCTGAAGCCTGTCTCTCTGAATCCTCTCTCCCTGTTCCTTTCTTCTAACCACACGGCTCGCCTCTCTCCTCTAGAGGCTGCCCTGGCCCCTCCTCAGCAGTTGCTGCTGCAACATGGAGGTGATTTTGAGCCCCCCACCAGAGAGGTGGGACAGGAGAGTGGGACAGTTTCAGGGTGGCCAGTGACATTGTTAGCTTTGGTGTGGGCTCTGTTGCTCCCATCTATTCTTCTGTTGTATTGCCCTGGACTCTCCTAAAAGCATTCTACAACCCATGCGATCAGAGGTCCCGTCAAAACTAACAAAGAATGGCAGGGCTCTCCATGGGATCTAACATGAGAACTAAGAGCTACCTTAGTGGAAGCTGGCCCTGCAGGATATGCTTTATTTCATCGCATTCCAAAAGTGAAATAAAAAGAAAGCTGCACCAGTTAACACCATCCCTGGCAGGTATGAGGCCGTGGAAGGGACCGGTGTGGTGAGGAGAGCAGGCCCTATGGAAATTTGTCATGTGCTACAGTGCATGGTGACACAGCTACCCAGGGAGCAGGGCTGTTTGAACAAACACACAGTGTGAGACCAGAAGGGGAAGCATTAAAAGTACGTGCATTTGATTTTAATCTTGCTTTCCCATTACAGTATAGTTATTTGGCATAAGACAACCAAACACATTTTGGTCAGGTATTAGACATACTGTATTAGACATGTTGCAGATGACTATTTATGTGTGCCAGTGGGGGAATAACAAAATGTGTACATTTCCATAGGCAGAATTTCTAAAAGTGGATGAATCTTATATTTCATGATTCCTCGCTTGCATGGCCCCTATTATTTAAAACTGTTTTTGTCATTATTACTAGTAAATGTTTTTGTTATTAATCTCATAAATTGCTACGGAAATGCTAAAAACACCAAAAACTTATCTACATATTTTATCAGATAGGCAGCCAGATTGTGGCTTATCTATACAAATATATTTTCAGAGCACAAGGATTATTTTTGAGAATAAAATAGAACATTTTTAAGTATACAACCAAACCAAGTATATAGTTTGCCTATAAATTAAAGTTAGTGTTCATATGTTGCCCATTGAAACAACTAAAAGACATTCAACTTAAAGACTGTGCTTTGAGGATACAATCCATTTGTGTACTGTGATGTTTTAAAATTGCTGGCATTTAAAGCCTCTATTGCTGTCATTAAAACCGACCCACGAATTACCAGGAAGTTCTGGTAAGAGAATTAGTAGCATCTTTTTAAGCCTCTGACTAGTCCTGTGTCATTTCAGATCATTCAGAACCTAAGAAACCACTTTCCAAACCAGAACTCCTATGAGGTCATTAGAAGCATGTTGCAAAACAACCACGTAACTTCCTTCCTTTCCACATAATTATGTTTTTCGTAGCTATTTTGCCTTTGAAGATTTTACTTGCTTACCCTCATTGGAGCACATCACCAGTTGTTACCTTGTGAGGGTGGCTGTAGCCTGCCACAAGTTATGTGACCCATGTGCTGTTTTCCTCAAAGTAATATCCCCAGGTGGCCATACCACGGGCGAATAGTTTTGCAGGGAGTCTGTTTCTCAGCTGTTTTGGAATTTCCCTCAGAGTCACTTCATGAACTACATAAGAATTTTAATCATTAGGGTTCTGGTCATGACTGTTAATTACTCCAAACCTGTTACAATACAAGTCCCATAAAAGGGTTCAAGTGTAGGAATATAACAGCTTCCCCATGCAATTGTACCTTAGCTCTGAGAGTAGAAGACTTTCATCTTCAAATATTTAATGAGACTATTGCCACACTTCAAACCATAAATCTATTAGCTCATTGGTTCCGGCAACTACCTCACAAGCGCAAGGTCCCAAGTTCGATCCCCGGTACCAAAAAACAAAAACAAACAAACAAAGCATAAAACTAAATATTCATTTTTCAGTAACAGCAAGTAACAAAGAAGTAGGGACATACATTATGATATTTAAAAGGCTGTTAGTATGATTATAAAAAATTCTAACTCTAAATTTGTGTACACACAAAAAGAAAACAGCAGATGGAATAAGTTTGTGAGGAAGCCATGCTTTATCTCAATGGCATCATAATCTCAACTCATCAGTATCAGTGTCATAAACAGAAACTTTGAAAGTGAGAGTAAATTTCAGAAATGTAATAGGCTGATAAGTAAATTACTCCTTTTGAATCAATTTAGATCTGTAAGTCTGAATCTCATATGAACCTTTTAAAATGTTTTAAAATTCCCTTTTGAATAATGTGAAGTATTGAAATTATACATAGTATCTAATGTATAAGAAGTAGTTAAAATACTTATAAAGAGGAGATCTGAAATATAGGTGTACTCTTTAAAACTTTAAAGTGTATTTATTGTAAAACTCAAAATAAACTACAGTGAAAAGTCCAATAAAATCTTACTAGATATGTGCATGATATAATGGCAAACTAACTCATTGAGTTTAAATAATTATATAATTATTAGGTTCCTTTTTCTATCTCCCAGAATTATATCTTTCATTGTATATCACAATAAGCATCCATAACATATTGGATATTAATGTGTTATTAATCAGCTAAACAGTTTTAAGAACATGTGTGCTGCCATAAAGTAGTAAATATTAAGAAATTCATTAAATACATCTTTTTCAGAGAAGATGTCAGAACATAAGACATATTTGCTACTTGTAAATATTCTCTGCTGTTTTATCTTCAGTTGCCTTCAGGGAAACTTCAAGCTGGCTTAGCTCAAAACTTGGATGTCATCAAGCAGAAAGTGGGCTGGGCTTGGTCTGCCAGACTAAGGCAGCCAGCCAGTCTGACTCAAGGCTGACACCTGTCTCTGGGCAGGACTGGATATGCTTAGGCCTCCTGCTGTGCTTGCATGGTCCTTCAGACTCTGACCTCAAACTCACTCTTCACCCCACTAGTCAGGGAAATTCAGGCCTTCGTCTTTTGGTCCTCTTAGATGACTGCAGTTGATCAGGTTGTTTTGAAAGTCAACAGTTTAAAGAGTAAGAAAAATTGAAAATCATTATAGGTAAAATCATATAAATAATTATTGATAGCCAAGTCTGTCAATGGATGCTACAATGAGTCGACTAAAGATGGAGAAGAATCTGGATATTTATATAGTCTCAAAGTGTAGTCTCTCCTGTCAAGATATTTGTAAATTTCAAAGGAAAAAAGTTAACTGTCAGTGGAGAAACTCGACAGAAGCCATTGGTTTGGATAACATCATTGCCAATAAGATCAGCCTATATCATATAATCAAGGTTAATGTCAGCAATAAGAAGATATTTCTGTGTCAGTTTCCTGATAGGATAATAAGACATTGACTCATGTATATCTATATGATGGTATATTATGTTAATAATATATAATAGTACTTACATTATTTGTATTTATATTATATATTTATAATGTATAATATATTATAAAAATCAGTAAAAAACAACAAGGAACATTACACAAAATAATTGAACAGTAATCTTCAAAAGTTTCAAGGTCATGAAAGGCAAGGAAAGACTTGTCACTAATGAAGGAGTAAATGCTATGTGGTGGCGTGTTCTAAATATCAGTAGAAAAACTGAAAGTCAAAGAAAATCTCTAATTTAGAGACTAATGCTGTAGTCATGTTAATTTCTGGTTCTGATAAGTGTAATGTGGTTATATAAGATGTTGACATCAGGCCCTTCTACAGAGAGGAGGTAGGGCTGTGGTACAGGGCTGCAGAGGGGATGCTGCTGTTCTAGTGGGCCTAGAAGGTGGGACATAGAGCTAAAGGGGTTATTACTGATTGCTGCATTTTGCAATAGGAATGTCTATCCTATAAAACATCATTGTGTTTGGGAATCACATAACTTTTGTGGTTTCACAGAGGAATTTTGAGGAATTTTACCTCAAAATGAATTGTACCCTGGGTCTCAACCACATTTGACTTAAATGATATTTAAATGAGACTTTGGACCTTGGACTAGAGAACCAGTGTTTGAATGAATTAAGATTTTGGGGAATATACAGGAAGAACATGAATTTTGGGGGACCGGGGATAGAATGTTATGGACTGAATTCTTGTGTCCTCCAAAATTCATACCCAAGCCCCAGTGTGACTGTATCGAACATAGAGCCTTTTTGGAGGTAATGAAGGTTAAGCTGCATCTTAAGGTAGGGCCATGATCCAGTAGCATTAGTGTCTATATCCTGAGAGACACGAGAGAGCATTGTGATGTGTGGTTTTTTTCCATCATGTGAGGACATAGCCCGAAGGTGGCCATCTACAAGACCGTTGGAGAACCTTCCCTAGGAAGCAAATTGGCCAGAACCTTGTTTGAAAATTCTAACCTTCAGAACTGTAAGAAAATGAATCTCTGGTGTATAAGGCACACCATCTTAAGTATTTGGTATGGTAGCCAGAGCTTACAAGTCATGTAGAGTAAGCCACAAGCACCAGTCTATGCTTCAGCAAATCAGGCCACCTATTACTCTCAAACACACTCATCTTCTTGCTTTTCCTTATGCCAATCCCTCTGCTTAGAATGCCTCTTTGTTTTCCATCAAAAGTTGTCTATACTTCAATTTCTAGTTCATGTCAGGATCACAAGGGTTTCAAAATCTACCAGCCTGCCCAACAGAGACTCATATGCGTGTGCACGTGTGCACGCACACACACACGCACACACACACGCACACACACAGAGGAAATCAACTTTGCCTCATTTGTACCAATTCACGTCATTTGCTCAACTTACTGAATTTCTTTCACCAAACTATTAAATTGTGTGAGAGCAGGAACTGTGTTTACTCATCACTGTAATACTTACTACATACCTCATGCTCAGTGATTATGTTTACTCAGTAGAAAAGAATTACATAGATTTGAACTCTCAACATTCTTTTTTAAAAAATTGAATTTGAACTTATTTGATAATTATAGAAAAAGAAGCAAAATAGTATACTCTATGTTAGACAGTATATAAGAACGTTTCTGTGTGCCTTTCGCTCGTGGAAACAAGGTATGTGATACTAATGAGTTTATATGTGGTGTCTCCAGTGAGATGAGGCAGGGTTGTGTGAAGGCTTAGATGACTTTCTTGTCAGAGTAGCCAAAAAAGTTTCTCATAGATATGGTACCAGCATTTAGATAAAGTGTCAGGAATTAGGAACACTCAGCTTTCCATGAACTCTTTTCTAAACTACATGCCTTTGTGTATTTTATTTTTTAGTTGGGTCTTATTTCTAGAGAGAGAAGATAATGATAGTGAATACATTTTTATTTATCATTGTAAAATTATGCTGCCTCTTGGGCTTAAATTTTCTAATATTATTTATTCAAGAAATGGCATTGATTTTATACTCTATGTAGTAATTTCACCCTTATACATAACAAAGTATGTGAAAGATTTTCAAAAAGTAACCATGACAACAGACTTTTCTGCAACCTAGTCCATAATGGTAGAATACATGAATGTGAAGCTCTCTGGAGCGCACACACACACACACACACACACACACACTCCCTCACACCACCACCAGAAAAATACAGTGGGTCCATGACTTACAAACATTTGAGTTGTGAACTTTCACAGGTGTGCTGTAGAAAACTCACTTTGTCCGGGACGAACGAATCTGACTTATGAACTCTCTCCCGGAATAAACTCTTCTCTAAGTCAGGGACTCGTTATATACACACATATATGTGTGTTAAGTTTTTAATGGATGAAAGGCAAAAAAGGCCCTGCTAAGGTCCACTAGCATTGTATCATAGACATGAGTACCCAACCAAATACTTTTAGAAATAATAGTATAAATTTTGTATGAGACATCCCTAGTTCTTATTTAGTCTTTGGCATTCTCTGCCTGTGCAGGTTTGGAAAATGACAGCCTCCTTAGGGGTCAGTTCACTCATCTGAGGAAAGTGGGTGCTCTAGCCACACAAATTAATCAGAATCAGGACATATAACACCCAAGAAATGATTTTGTAAAGTATTATATTTATTTTACTCATTGTTTCATTATCATTATAATTATTCTTTTCTAACACGACTTTCTGGTTTCATAATTGTAGGTGACAGTAACAGCCTTGACCAGTGTCACAGTTAAAAAAACGATCCAAGTGATGAAAAGTCTCTCTGAAAGGTTAGGGGGTCTGTAAAGATCATGCACAAGGCAGAGATGGCCAACAGGTAACCCGATAATTGTCTGCAAGCACACCCAAGAGTGGATAATGAGGAGCAGGATGGGAAAGGTCAGCATGAGATATTTAGGATAATTAAACAGAATGAGTTTCCAGTAGTGAAAGTCATTGCAAAGTAGAATTCATTCTCGGGAGGTTGTAGAATCCGATTTTGGGACAGCTACCCCTGGTCTGGGGACAGACAGGTAAATGCTGGGCTTACCTGGCACCAGGGACTCCAACCCCACAGCCCACAGCTCCCCTTCAGTTTGTGCTGTGTTTCCACGTAGATCTAGGGTGTTGTGGTAGTGGTAAAGTTACTGCTTATTTTTCTGGTTGCGATCTTCCTGGTCATAACTGTCTATAGAAAAAGAAGAAACAATGGACTACTATATCTCGAATACACATTACATTGAGTATATTTCCTTCCCTGTAAAAATAGTGTCCAAATTTTCTTTTAAAATATTGAAAACAGTTTTTTAAATGAGTAATGGTAAATAGTACAATGTGCTTCTTTCCAAGATTCTGTCCATTTAAAATGATTGGGATAGGAAAGAAGACAGGACGGACCGGGAAGAGGGCAGGAAGGAAAGGAGCTGCATGCAGGGGTGGAGTCAGTAACGATGACGATTTGTGGAGGAAGAAAGGGAGAGATGCTGGGGCCCGGTGAGAAAGGCAGATGAAGTGAGGACATCGCAGGACTAGCAAAACAGACTGCTGTTACTCTTTATTCTTTGTCTCCTGCTTTGAAAATTAGTTAGCCGGTTAATTACATTGTTCAGGTCTGCAGCCTTCTGACACCATTACTTGGGCTTAGTAACTTTTGAGGGCCACCACAGTAGACACTGGAAATTATTTTCGAGACTGCAGTAGCAGTGACAGAGCAGTTTCATCCAGATTAAATCAAACCAAATATTCTCCAACCAGAAGGTTTCTGCTTAGCTGCAAGAAGAGGTGAATATGAATCAGCTGTTTATTTCTAGAATTTGTCCAGTTTTAGTACAATATGTTACATTAAAATCATTAACACATCATTGATTCTACACTAATGAAAGATTATCATATCAGCCACATTTCCAAGTGAGCCTTAATGATTGAAGCTACACAGTGACTAAAGTATCGCTACTGATCCTCTCTGGAAATGAAGGAAGGAAAATCTGTCTTTATCTATTCAAATATCATCTCTCTATTCATCCATCTATCTATTAACCTATGTATGTGCATGTATGTATATCATCAATACATCCATCTGTCCATCTATCAATCTCTTTCTAATCCTCATCTAGTATTTTGTTTTTCAGAGGAAATTATTTTGCATTTTCCCAGAGCCTTGGCAATAAGTTTCTTATCTAGACAGATGAGAGAATGGTTTCAAGACCTGCTTAATGGAGATTTTTAAGAAGTTTGGAAATCGATGTGACACATTGTCATTTGATAACCTAAAAAAGACTGAACTCAGCTAACTGTGATGCTGTTTCAGAGATCAGTTCTGCATGTGTTATTGTTCAGTGAGTGACTGTGTGTGAGCACAACTATATAAGTGTGGTATGATGTGATCAAAATATACAGTGAATATTTAAATTTTAAAAATTTATTACAGTAAAAGACACATTTCCATTAACCCTCCTAAAAATATTTCCTTTTGCTTTGAACACATCTCATTATTTTTGCCACTTACCAAAGCAGTCCTCTTTCATGTGTGTCTTTGAGAGGCGTGATCAAAAATCTAGTGAATGCTGCTGCCGAGTGCCATTGTACAGAAAGGCAGGCTCCTCAAACCTCATGGAGTGCCTTCATCCACCTTATTGAACAGACTTTACACTATGGGACTCCTGGAAAATCCCCCAAATCAAATGACCACGAAAGGTAAATAGTTTGAATGAATTCAGAATATCAAGGCAGCCATGACAGCACCATGAAAGATACTCAGGAAAGAGGTTTCCAGAACTGCTTCAGAAAGTGGCAAGAATGATATATGTTAGGAGCCAGAGGAAATATTTTGAGGGAGGTTAATGGTAATGTGTCTTTTAAGAAAATAATTTAAAAAAATTTGAACATCCTCTGTAAATTTTTGATCAGACTTCATACTCATCTCCTATGGTCAGTAATATAATTATTGCATAAAAACTGCTTTATAGAAAGTTCTTGGTTAATTGTACCTTTTAGATTTTTTCATTACAACCGTAGGTCAGTCTTAAAATATCCAGTAGTTATTTTTTTCTTTGCTCAGGTCTTTTGGAGACAAACAAAACAAAACAAACTTAAACGTACTTCTTTGTTTATATTTCCCACAAGACATTTTATGTTTTCCCCAGGGACCACTTGATTTTCAAAATTGAGTATCCAAAATAGTCTTTAGGACTCAGGCTAAGACATAAGGCTTAGACATGAACTGTTAAATTATTGAGTTACTTATACTTTCTATCCAAAGGCTTTCCAAAAATTTATAAAACTGTTGACTGTTTTGAATGCAGGTTTAATTCCCAGGAAAAATGAGAGGAAGCACTCCAAATTATATTATCTTGGAATTGAAGTAATATTTAAACCAAAACATCATGCTTTTGAATTCTATTGTGGAAAGCCAGTGTTGGTCTGTGAGGCATTGATTTCCATTTCCAATGCTGGCACTGAGGTCTGTGCTCCTCTTATTACTCAAACAAGTAGCAGCCGCCCGACACTCACCACCAGTGCTCAGGACCGGTGAGAACTGCAGTGAGACGGTACCTGTGGACTTTCTTGGCACGCTCCTCATACCAGCTTTCTGGGTTTTTAACTTTATTTTTAAAAGCCAGTACATATTTCTCACACATCATGATCACGTTCATCATAAGGATTTGTACCTGTACATGATCTATCTTAAGCCTTCTTTTCTCCCCATCCCCTTCCCCTCTCTTCAAGCCTTCTTCCCCTCTCCATTTAAAAAGCTTTATTTCCATTTTTTCTTCCATTCTCTTTCTTCCCTATTTTCTTCCTTCTCTTCCCCTCCCTTGTTTCCCTTTCTACTTGAACAAGTTTTTCCTACTTCCCAATACCTATCTTCCATTATGATCTTTATTAATCATTTGAGTTTCTTACACAAGTGAAACAATGCAGTATTTAAACTCGCTGTCCGATTTATTTCACTTAGAATTGTGGTTGCGAGGTTCATCTACTTACCTAAAAATGACTCAAATTTACCCATTTTATGACAGAGTAGTACTCTGTGGTAAATAAATACTGCATATCCTTTATCCATTCTTCTGTTGATGGGCATAGGGCTGTTTCCAAGTTTTAGCTGTTATAAATTGTGCTGCTATAAACACGAGTATGCATATATCACTGTAATACGGTGCTTTTAATTCTTTTGGGAAGATACCTAAAAGAGGAACAGCTGGGTAAAATGGAACCTCTAGTTTTGGCTTTTTGAAGAATCTCCATACTGATTTTCATAGTGGTTGTACCAATTTACACTCCCACCAGCAACAGAGAAGGGTTTCTTTCCCCCCTACAGCCTCACCAGTATTTGTAATTGGTTGATTTCATGATAGCAGCCATTCTTTCTGGAGTGAGATGGAATCTCAGTGTTGTTTTAATTTTCATTTTTCAAATGACCAGGGATGTTGAACATTTTTCATATATTTATTTGCTATTTGTACGTCTTAATCTAAGAAATGTGTATTCATTTCAGGTGCCCACTTTTGTATTGGGTCTTTAAATTTGAGGATCTGATTTTTTTTTGAGTTCTTTATATATTCTAGATGTTAGTCCTTTGTATAAAAGGACTACAAAGTACCTAGTAAAAATTTTTTTCCAATTCTGAGGACTGTCTCTTCACTCTGTTGGTGGTGTCTTTTGCTATGTAAAAGGTTTTTAATACGATGTGATCCCAGTTGTTGATTTTTCATCACATTTCCTATGCAGTGAGGGTTTTGTTCATAAAGTCTTTGCCTACACCTATGTCTTCAAGAGTTTTACCTATTCAATCTTCCAGCAGACTAATTTTTTCTCTTTTTATGTTTAGATCTTTGATCCACTTTAATTTTAGTTTAGTGCATAATGAGACATGGGTCTGGGTTGTGTCTTGAGTGTGTGGAAAGCCAGTTTTCCCAGCACCATTTATTAAAGATGCCGTTTTTCTTCCAGTGAGGGTATTTGGCCCCTTTGTCAAAGATAAGGTAGCTGAGTGTACCTAGAGTTGTTTCTGCAACTTCTATTCTGCTCTATTGATCCCCAGGTCTGTTTTTTCACCAGTACCATACTGTTTTTATCACTGTGGCTTTGTAGCATACAACTTAAAGTCGGGGATTGTGGTGCCCCCTGCCTTGCCCTTGTTGCCCTGGAGGTGTATGTATCAGTTTTCCAGAATGAGCCCCAGGAAAACTCTGCCTTTACAGAGTTCCTCTCCCTATTTCACTCTAAGTTCTTTTAAAGGAAGCATTCAGGCTTTGTATTCCCCAAACTGTGTACTATTGACTTTTAGAAGGATTTTTCAGTGATCATATACGATGGAAGCAGTGGTTTAGAAAATCATATCCATTCTAGAATTGAAGGAGTAATAACTGGATGTTTTAACAGACTTTAACTATGGGAATTCGGTACATCCAGAGTAATGGAAAATTTTATCTCTCTTCTGGATTGGTCAAATGTTTTTTTGTTGTAAAATAATAGAACAAAAGTCTCAACATAAAGTACTTCAATGCAATATAAACTCAATTTTACTGAGTCAGAATATGCCCAGGGATGTGTTCCTGTTGTATGGTTGGTCTTTGAAGATGTATGTTGTTCTTGAAGTGAATTTTTGGAGAAAGCACCTCAAGCTTCCTAATTTAAGGAAGAATATATAATTTCTGCATGAAAATAATAGGAAAAAATCTGGTAATAAAGAAGAAATGGTATTGCTTATTTCTTTTTATTGCAGTTGTCATATTAGTTGACCAGCATTACTTTTCTTTTTGGGAATAGGTTTCTGGGAGTTAACTGCAGGACCTCATACATGCTAGGCAAGTGCTCTACCACTGAGCTACAACCTGATCAACATTACTTTATAAAAATGCTTTTACTTATTTTTGTTTGTATCTACTTTTGCTTCCCATAAATTTGACTTTTTTTAAAAAAATTGGGCATAATTCTTGTTAAATTAATTCTGTTCTGCTTTTTTTATAAATTGCTGGTTTTTAAAAACCTCTATGTGGAGATGCAATCAATATGTCTAGATCTTTCATTTTATTTTCCTTCAAAAGCCTGTTGTAGAATAGCACAGGGCCAAATGTTAATGGTTCTGACTGGCCTACATCCAAAGCAGTGATTTTGGAGAATAGGAGGTATTTAGGTCTTTAGGGTACAATTGCTTTTTTGGTTAGTACTTTTCTTTTCAGTTTGTTTTTTTAGCTGTGTGTGTGTGTGTGTGTGTGTGTGTGTGTGTGTGTGTGTGGTGTGTGTGCGTGTTTGTGCTGTGTTACCATAACAGGCTTTCAATTTCAAGGATTATCTCCTTGGGCTATCACATCAAATGAGTTCAGTAACTGGACTCAGTTCCTTTTGTCTCACTGACCAGAGGTCAGCCAGGACCTGGTCTGCACCATCAAATGCACACTCTGTCACACTAGTCTCTGGGGCTACCCGAGCCCTGCTCCCTGTGTGTTGTGCGGCCAGGCAAGTGAGCTCACTCACTCTCATCACACACACCAGGAACCCATGTGAGCAGCATGGCCCTGTCAGTGCCACCCTCTAGACACACACTCTCCAGCTTCTGGGTTTCAGACCACTTGTTGAGATGATCTCCAGGCATGGTGCAGATGAGAGAGTTCCCAGATGACCCCAGAACCTCAGAAATGGGAATGTTTCTATTAGGACATTATACAGTTAAAGTTTTCCCTCTGGGCCTTGTGGTTAAGATTACCATCACTGCTTGCCGCCACAAGCCTTTTCAAACTACTTAAATTTGTCTTGAAATGTGATCCAAGTCTGATCAAAGAGACCAAGGGTATCTGGCATTAACATTTTACTTGATGATAAACCTTGCCTTTGCTAAAACTTACCTTATAATTGAACAACTTGCTATTTTGAATTCTAAATACAGTATGTCTCAGAATAGGATTTTAAGGTTTAGGTAAGGTAAAATTTAATCTTAGTTTATATATGTGATCCCTAACACAATACTAGGGAATTCAATTGCATTAGACATTTATTCTGTGCAACTTCTGTGTTCAAAACACAGTGAGCACCCGGAAGGTACTTGTAGAATAGCTGTAACGCTACTGAACTATGAATCAAATATCAACACATAGTTGAATAAGCAGACTTGTTTGCTTCTTTTCATTTTCCATTATACTGATGGATGCCACATGTCTTTCACAGGTAATTTTTTTCCTGAGTGGCGAGCGATTACTGCCATTATTGTCTGTGATACAGCAGTGCCAGATAACAGCTATTTTGCTTATAATCAGATGAACAAGATATTATGTTTGGCTTTGTTTATGGAAAAAAAAACATTTTAGGAACTTGTGGCTGGAGGCCTATTAACAAAAAGGGTGAATAGCTTCTTGGTATTATAACTTGAATTTTTTTTTTGACAAAAATAGAAAAAAATTGTCTCTCTAGAGGACTGAATTCATTTGTGACTTTGCTTCTCTAGCTGAAATCCATGGATTCCATCAAAAGTGTCACTGGAATAAGACCTAATCTTATAAGAGAGCATTAAGCAATGTTAAAAAAATGATATGATGACAATATTGTCACTGTTCCATGTGCCCTGTATCGCTTTGAGTGCATTATCATATTGAATTGTTTTAAAGATGGAGAATTTGAGGACCAGAGAGATCAAGAAACTTTCTTAAGGGTTTAAATAGGGGAATCAGGATTCGAATCGAGCTGTCTGAGTCCAGGACTTGTGCTCCGAACTACCCCATTGCTATGCATTATTATTCAATTATTAAGTAAAACCTTGTATTAATGACATTTCCAGATGCACGATATTAAAAAACAAAAAAGTAACACTGTTCATATGTGTGTGTGCATTTTAAAATAAAAATTACATTATTCTTTTTGTTTCTCAGGAAATTTTCATTGTGTTGTTACTGGAAGACTAAAATATAAAACTTGGCATTTTCTTAAAACGTGTATGATGCTATAATAAGTGTTTGAGATAACTGTGGAACAACACTTAATTTGAAAGATATTTCTTATTAATGTGCTCAACTAAGTAATTATTTCTTTCCTACTTTGGGTATGTTCCATATATGGTCTGTTGGTTTCAAAAGACACAATATATTTCCTGCTTAATTCCATTTTGTTTCCATTTTGTCCTAAAAACAAAAACAAAAAAGGTGAAACATTTCTTTTATCCTATTAGAAAAGCTGATAAAATGAATTATCCAAAGCCATTTTTGTTTTCAAAATTTAAAATTGGCAGGAAATTTTGTTTATAAGACTGTGGAAGGCAAGCTAAGATTTACATACAGAGATTTCAAAACTTGTTTTGCTAATGTAATGACACTCAGAAATTCACTGAACCCCACAAGGTAAGCTCTTGGGGAATGTTTATTTGGGAAAATGATGATGATGGCAGGCACAAGTTTTCTAGCTAGAAAATTGAGGTATAATTCACATCCATACAGTTCACCCTTTTAAAGTATATAAGCCAGTGAGTTTTTTAGTATTTCCACACAATTGTACAACCAACACAGTGCGTGATTCCAGTGTATTTTTATCACCCCAAAACAGAAAGCTGAGGCCACTGTCCACCCCCTTCCACCATGCCACCAGCACTAGGCAGCCTCCAATACAGTCTCCATCTCTGTGTATTTTCCTGTTCTGGATCTTCAATAAAAATAGAAATGGAATCACATAATATAAGATGTGATCAAAAATATTGTGAATGTTTAAATTTTTTTAATTTAATACAGTAAAAGACATATTGCCATGAATCCCTGCCCAACCACTCCCCCCCTGCTTTGAACATACTCGCCCCATTGTTCTTGCCACTTTGGGAAGCAGTTCTGGAAGTCCTCTTTTGTTAGTGTCTTCAGATGAGCTGTTACGGCTGCCTCAATGTCCTGAATCCATTTAAATCTCTTACCTTTCATGGTCATTTTCGCTCCAAGGAAGATACAGCAGTTGCGTGGTGCTGGATGTGGTGACTAAGGTGGACGAGGCCACACTGTAATATTTTGACAAGCCTGCCTTTCTGTGGGGCAGAAAGCATTCACTGTAGTTTTTAATCACACCTTGTAAAGACACAAAAGAGGACTTCTAGAACTGCTTCAGAAAGTGGCAAGAATGAAGGGATAAGTGTATTTGATGTGAGTGGGGGTACTCTGAGAGGGATTAATGGCAGTTCTTCTTTTAATGTAATAATTATTTAAAATGTCAAAACATTCTTCGTGTACTTTGATCATCCCTTGTATGTGTGTGATCTTTTGTGACTTTTCTTTTACTTAATGTTTTTGAGATGCAACCATGACATACTGTGTATCAATACTTCATTCCTTTTTTAATAGTAAATAATATTCCATTTTGTGAATATATCAGCTTTCTTTTATCCATAATTAGGTGAGGGTTAGTTGGATCAGTATCTTTCATTCATACTAAAATTCTGCAGTGGAGGAACAGTAATACAATCCATGCTAGTCTCCAAATGGAAAGCAATAATTAATACTCTTGACTTCTCCATAATGTTAACAAAAAACACTTCTCATAGACCATGAAAAGAATATACCTTGAGAAAGAAAGTCTTCTGACTTCTGTTGCCCAGGCAATAGAGAACCATGAGAAGTTTTCCTCACCGAAATACCCAGCAAGTTAACTTTGCTCCTTCTTACTTTGCCTAACATTTGGTCATATAACTTCATTGGCAAGAGCTCTCTAAAACTTTACATATATAAAAATACAAAAGGATATATTTTTTCACTGGTGTGTACTACATTAAGTCTGAAAATAATCAATGCAGTGGTATTAAAGCAGAAGCATAAATTAGCACTGTGTTTGTTCATCTCTCCCTGCCACCCACAAAAGAAAAGGAAACATACATTTTCATGTAGCATAGAGCGTTTGTGATCTGATACTTCATGTGGCAAATGGCAAGAGAAGAAAGAGCACTGGACTGCAGTTAGTTGCTGCAAATCATACGCTGCTAGAAATACTGCTTACTAATTGTGCACTTGAGTAAAAAGTGTGGACTGGCTGTGAAAGCTTTGCACACCCTGGTGCTTCCCTCTACAGACTGTGACACATGTGATTCATGTTGAGCGACCTGTGTGCTCATCACAGGTCCCTTGAGGAGCACACAGGTCCTGCATGTTTGGGAAATTACTACATGGACAGCGTAGGAATAAGTATGGGTCTTTCTGTTTCTTGATGGTCAACCATAACCATGGCTGTGACAACAATAACAATAAGGAGCAGAGGTAACAGCAGCTGCTCTTCATGGAATAACTGTGTCTGCTGGGCACTTTGCATCCATACCCTACCTCTTCACAACCTCCTAAGAGGAGTTTTGTTATCACCCTTTTACAGACAAGAGAACTATGGCGCTGAAGAATAAACTGCTTTCCCTGTGTCAGAGTGGTAATAGGAAACAGAGTTGGAATTCAAACACAGATTCGAATTCCCTATCTTTGAATGAGGCACAGATGGGCAATGAATGTTTAACATCAACTATAGGTGATATTTGTGGAGTGGTGAGACTGGTCTGCTTATTTTTTTTTTTAATACTTCTTAAAGAGAAAGGCAGTGAAAAGAGAGGTAGTCTGGGCCCCTTCCTGCAGGAGACTTGGCCTTTGTGTGTTGGAAGGCAGAGCTGATTGCTGTCCCACTGACAGATACTGCCCTCCATTTCTCTGTGGAAGACACAGCCCCTTCTGAGGATTGCTCTGCTCACAGCTGTATGTGAGTCAGTCCCTCAGAGAGCTGACTGTGGTCTGGGTGCAGCAGATGAAAGTTGTTTTTCTTGATTTGCCCTGTTTTGCTTTTAGTTAGACAACCTTTTCTACAAGTGTGTTCATCAGTTTTGTGAGTAGATACATTAAATGTGATCAACTCAAATGCTAAAGCTGTCCTCCTGCCAAAACATGTCTGCATCCCGAAGCAAGCCCCTGCCTCTGGGCTTTCTGAGGCCCTCAGACTCTCCCATCCTCTACCCCTTGTGGCAGGAGGAGGAAGAGGCCCTGGCACACACATTCTCTCCCACGCTGGACTCTAGTCTGGAGCGGAACCTCCATGTCAGCTCTGTTCTGCAAACAGGCCCTCCTTTAGCCCAGCTCATCCTCACTGGCTCTTAAAAACACTCTTGTGTACCTGCTTACCAACTTACCACTTAACATGAGCGAACAAGTCAGATGTTCAGATCAGCATCATATATTTGTTAAAAAAAGTTTTTCTTATACACTTCTGCATAAATAATAGTTTTCTATGCTCACAGAAAATTTGACCTGTAGGAGAGCTTTTGATATCTTTGTTTCTCTGGTAATGAAACTGAGACAAGGTTTACTGACCTGCACAATCAGCGTTAACACACTGGTCCTCCAATTTTGAAGACTGTAGGTAAGTTTTATTCATATATGTATAACACCATTACCTGTATGCACAGAGTATGGTCACTTGGTCTCTACAAAGTAAAGAAAATAAGCTCACAAGCCAGGCATGGTGGTACACATCTGTAGCCTGTGCCCTCTGGGAGGCTGAGGCAGGAGGATTGCAAGTTCAAGTTGAAGCTTAGCCTAGTGATTTAGGGAGATCATGCTTAAAAAAAAAAAAAGTCTGGGGATGCAGTTCAGTGTGAAGTCCATGGGCACTTTCCCAAGTACAAACAAAACAAAAAAATAGCCCACCAAAACAGAACAAAAGAAAAAAAAAACACCCAGGTCCTTATTCATTCAAGATCCTCCCTCCATCACATCCTGGAGCTTTTGTTGGCACTAACAGAGGTCTCCTCCCACTCCTGCAACACCAGCGGTGACCAGCAGGCGGGACCCTAACCACTCACCCACTTCCTGGCATGCCCACCAGGTGGGCCCGACCATGCTCTGACAAAGTAGTGTGGCTTCTTCCTGAGCTGCAATGGAACTTCTGCCCAGAGAGCTCCATGTGCTGTGACGGACAATGAGAGTGTCAAAGCCCTTCTGTCCAGTGTCCTTTTAGACAGACTTGCCTCTCCCAACCAGGTGTTAATGTCAGGCTTCTGAGTATTGTTCTTCCTTCTTTACACAGTTAATTCATTCATTCATTATTTATTTGTTGTTTTGTTTTCTCCTTATTTCTTTTTCTATCAATAAATTTTATTTTATTTTACCCCATTCCCCCCCTCATGTACAAAAGCTTTCCTTCCATTTTCACTTTTTTCTTGTCCCTTCCTTCCTTTCTCCTCCCTCCTCCCTTGTTCCCCTTTCCATTTGAACACTTTCTTCCTGTTTCCCAACATCCATTATACATCTCAGGCCTTATTTCCACATTCGGTTTCTCACACCAGAAGACTAACAATGAGGTATTTAAACATGTGTGTCTGATTTATTTCACTTAAGAGTGTGGTCTCATTTATCTATAAATGTCTTTACAGGATTATTTAAAACCCTTTCTTTCTGCTGGGCTGCATTGCTGGACATACAACATGGTCCTTTCCTCTATATTATCTGTCTATACAATGGCTCCCCAAACAGGCAAGTACAATAAATACATAGAACAAACAATAGGAAAGGGCAATAATTATGAGCTGAGGGGAGGAAGTACAGGGCTGCATATTGTGCCAAATAATTGACTTCAGGGAAATTGGCTTTGTTTCATAAACTCTATAGTATCTACTTTAGTAACCTATATTTAGAACCAGAGCCAAGGATCCTCATCTAGTGATTTCTGTCTGAGATATACAACTTTTCTGACTAATCACTAATTTTTCTTAGAAACACACTTTTAAGTAGAAGCTCAGGTTTAAGTTAGCAAAATGACGTGTGTTCCAACGTGTGCTGGTTTTGCTCTCTTTCTTTTGAACTGGACATGTATGCACATAACATAAAATTAAAAGGGATGCAACAGTTAAGAGTGCAAAGTCTCCATTCCTGGCCCCTGGCAACCAGCTTCCTTCTCCACTGACATCATTGTCTTGGCATTTTGGGCACCCTAAAAGGCACTGTATGCATTATGATTATAGGTGTAAGTCTTGCTTCTTTTCATTAATGTTAAAATATGCTACATATTGTATGTTATCTCTTAGTGTTCATATACTACTTCTCTATTTATGTTCAGACAGCATAAACCCCCATCAGATGGATGTACAATAATTTGCCTCATTAGATTTCTCTTATTTCCAGTATTGTCTATCGTATTTCGATGAAAATACTTAGGTGAATGCCCTTGTACTTGTGTGTTAGGATATCCGGAAGATTGCCAAAGCATGTTTCAGTCTGAGCTGCTGTTTAACAAAATATAGTAGAACAGGTGGCTCAAACAGTTTTTTTTTTTTATACTTCTAATGACAGAGAAGTCCAAGGTCGAGATGCTGTTGGTAGAAAGAGCCCCCTTCCAGGCTCGAAGATCTTTCTCTGTGCTCACAGGACCTCCTCTTTGTGCAGACCCAGAAGGAGCCTAGGGTCCCATCTCATAGCGCACCAAGTCCAAGCCTGGGGACTCCAACTTCATGGCTTCATTTAAAACTAATTACTGTCCAAAGGCCTCACTTCCAAATACCATCACATTAGGGTCGTCATCATGAGTTTGGTGGGGGGCATACACATTCAATCGGTATCATGACCCTGTTAACTGTGTAAAACTTTTTTGACTTTTTTTTTTGTACTGGGAATTGAACTCGAGTCCTTGCGCTTGTACAGCAGGCGGCAAAACCACTGAGCTAAATCCCCGGCAAAACTATTTTGACTTTTATTAGTCATTATAGTTTACAGTAAATAATGATTACATTCACTGTAGGGGATTGGTATATGTACATAACACATTTCAGTTCCCTTCTCCTGCCCTCCCCTACTCCTCTTCCCTTTGATTTTCCAGCATCAGATTCATTTATTTATCTTGTAAGACCCTATAAAGTTAGTTATCATACATACAGATTGAAAATCTACTAAAATTTCGGTAGATTTGCCATTGTTCTACATTGGTCTATCCATTTCCAGTGGAAGAGTAAGCCTTCGAAACTTACCAGTAAGATTTCTTCATTAAAGTTTTAGGTGCTCCTTGAGCTGATCAGTGAAAATGGTAGCTCAGTATAGTTTTAGTTAACAGGTTTTTTATTAATATGTGAGGTTCAAAAACATTTCATATACTTAGTAACGATCAGCACTTTTCTGAGAATGAGTCACAATCTTCACTCACTTTTCAGTTCACTGGGTGGTCTTTTTCTTATTTTTTAGGAAATGCTTATATACTAAAAATTAGGCTGTTGTCTGGCTGTAAATACTTTTCCATGGTGGTCTTGGATATTTTGAATTTTGTTAATAATGTTTTTATGCTGAATTTAAATATTTATTTTCTTATATTGCATCTCTATGCTGAGATTTCAAATACTTCTCCTACCTTTAGAATATTTTTTACTTTATTTTTAAGTCTTTGATACATCTGGGATTATTATGGTATACACTATGAGATAAGGATTCAACATTCTTGTTCTACTTTATTGAGGAATTTTTGTTGCTTTATTAATGTTACTCAGTTCTATACTCATTTATTTCTTCAGGAAAAAAATAGGTTAGTCTTTCAAATAAGAAAAACACCTTTTAAAATCATAACAGTACTAAAATGACATGATTCTCTTTTATGTTAATTTTATTGGTACATTTTACATATACATAAAGATCACACTCATCATAGAGAATTTGTACCTATGCGTGATACATCTTGCTTTTTCTTTTTTTCCATTCCTCTCTTCAATTCCTCTTCCACTCCTTGTTTACAAAAGCTTTGTTTCCATGTTTTCCTTCTATTCTCACCCTAACCCCCACTTGTTCCCCTTCCCATTTGAACATTTTCTTCTCATTTTCCAATATCTGTTATACATTTTGGTCCTCATTTACACTTTCAGTTTCTCACATCAGAGAAACAGTGTGATATTTAAACACGTATGTCCGATTTATTTTACTTAAGAGTATGGTCTCAAGATACATCCATTTACCTATAAAAGCCTCAAGTTTATCCTTCTTTATGGCTGAAATTGGATAAAAAATACCACGTCTTGTTTAGTCCTTCATCTGTTGATGGGCATTTGCTCTGTTTTCCAGTTTTAGCTGTTACAAATTGTGCCTCTATAAACACAGGTATGCATATATCCCTGTGGTGTGATGCTTTTGACTCTTTTGGGAAGATACCAAGAAGGGGAATAACTGAGTCAAATGGAACCTCTAGTTTTAGTTAAAAGGTACCGGCAAACATGGTACTGGCAAACAATAACAACAAAAATAAAAATCCCAAACCAACCAAACAACCACCCCAAACAACAACAGCAACAACAACAAACCAGACCTGAGGGGCTGTGGAACAGATTAGAAGATACAGAAACAACTCCAAACACATTCAGCCACCTTATCTTTGCAAAGGAGCCAAACACCCTCACTTGAAGAAAGACAGCCTCCTTAATAAAGTACTGGAAAAACTGACTTTCCACATGCCGAAGATTAAATCTAGACTTCTATCTCTCAACATGCACTGAACTAAAATCAACATAGATCAAAGATCTAAATATTAAAACGGAAACATTGAATATATTGTAAGATAGAATATAAAGAACGCTTGAGGACATAGGTGTAGGCAAAGACTTTATGAAAA
The DNA here is from genome assembly GCF_000247695.1 of Heterocephalus glaber. The sequence continues at coordinate 7,309,680 of NW_004624819.1, read as the reverse complement.
CCCAATGGCACAGGAAAAATACAAAGAATCAACAAATGGGATCTCATTGTATTAAATAGCTTTTGCACAACAAAAGAAACCACCAACAGAGTGAAGAGAACCCACAGAGTGGGAAAAAATTTTTGCCAGCTGTTTCTCATACAAAGGACTGACGTCTCAAAAAAAAAAATCAGACCCCTAAATTTAAAGATCCAACCAAAAAAGTGGACATCTAAAATGAATAGATATTTCTCAGAATGAAGAAGTACAAATCTCAAATAAATATATTAAAAAGTGTTCAACATCACTGGTCATTTGAGAAATGCAAATAAAAACAACACTGAGATTCCATCTCTCAAAAAAGAATGGCTGTTATCAAGAAATCAACCAATAACAAATGCTGGCGAGGATGTGGAGAAAAAAGGAATCCTTCACTGTTGCTAGGAGTGTAGACTGGTAAATGACATGATTATGTAAATTTTTGTTACCTTGAGAACTGTAAGAGTAATTCAGATTTGAAATATATATGCATGAGTGTATATGTTTATACACATAGTTACATTTTGATTACTGGAATTAAGTATACGTTAGGTCAGACATTAGTTTATTTGTTGAGTTAATTACCTAAGTCTTTAGTTTGCACATTCTATCAACTACATTTTTTTGAAATGGGGTATCACCAACTAGCCCAGGCTGGCCTCAAACTCCCCATGCTCCCAGTTCAGCCTCCCAAGAAACTGGCATTACAGGCATGCATCTCCACACTTAACTGGAAACTACATTTAGACAATGAAGATGCATTACCTTGAACACTAGGAGTGGCACAACACCAAGATTCTGCTGCACCTCCAATGCTGTGTATGATGCTTTACTGTATATTTAAACCAGTACTACTCCCTGCTCTGTTTACACTGATATTTATTGCCTGTATCACACACTTGAATAGAAAATCAGCTTCCTCCATGTGTTATTTCTATTCTGTAAAACTTATCTTCCCCGGAAAACTACCATACAAAGAACTTAGCAGAGAGAATAGGCCTTGTATTTCCATTTAATCTGCTCAGCAAACATTTATTGAATGTCTTCAATGATCCAAGCACAGTCCTGAGTTTGAGAGAGGGAATGAAATGGAACTTAGACCTTGTCTTCAAGGAGGACGGAGTGTCATGGAGACACGAATGGTGCATCAACAGTGATAACATATGTGGCATATGTTTACGGGAGCCCAAGAACTTCAGGGGAAGGCCATCCAACATAGCTTGGAAAGGATGATGGGAGGCTGAGGAGACAAAAGGTGAAATCATCTTCTAATATTTAGATTCTATGTGTTAACCAAGTGATGATGTAAAGTAAGTGTAGGAAAATCTTAACATTTTACTTCATATTAAAAGACAATATTTACCATATTTACCCATGTCATTTTTAATGCTGTTATGTAACATTACATAACAGTAAAACAATAATAACATTATGTTAAAACATAATAATATCACATAATAATATTAAAAGAAGTGATATGGATAAATACAAGTATTGTAAAATGTCTGTGACTGTAAAGTACTTAATTTTTTTTTTTGGTACCGGGGATCAAACTCGGGTCCTTGTGCTTGTATAGCAGGTGACGATGAAACCTCTAAATCCCTGGCCCCCAAATACTTAATTTTTAAAAGTGTCTATTTGTGGTGTGGTGTATTGTTTTCTCATTGTATTTAAGTTATCCAAAATAATAAGGTTATTAAAAATTTATTATTTCCAGAAATATTTTATGTCAAAGTAGAGCACATGTAAAAATAATTAAAAAGCACCACCACAGCAACAAATACTTCAGAGGAAGAAAACCTTACATCCATGGAAATAAAGAGTTTTGACCATTAAAACTATCAGATTAAATTATTAAATATTGTTCGCTCATTCAGAGTTCTTGCAGGTGAGACCTGGATTTACTTATGGTCAGTCCTCAGCTGATTTCAGCATTTGAAAGGAACTTCACAGAGACAGCTCTCTGGAGTCTTCTGGTGAGAATACAGGCTGTGATTACTGTGTCTTCTTCCAAATGTGTAGGACTCTCTCATCAGAGTGGAGTCAGAGTGGAGTGAGTGAGGGCAGGGACCAGGGCAGTGACTAAGACTTCAGTCACGCGTCTAATCCCTCACAGACAGAGCTGGCCTTCACACAGGAGAAACATATCAGAAAATCTCAACAGAAAGAGACTTTCCACAACTTCAGGCAGCGTCCAGAATCATCCAGCCACAAAAAGGTCAAGTAGCAACCAGCACATCCGGTTCAGAAGCAGCACCCTTGCCACGAGTGAGATATATTTGGTGATAGAGCCAGACTAGATTCCAATCTTTTGGGCCAAATGAGATTTAGAGGTGATAGAGTTTATAGAAGCTGAAAATCTGTGTTCAAATAAAAATTAAAGACTATTTATACTTATGCGTCCATGTTAAATAGTAAGCAAACCGTGGCTTATGTATGTTCATTACATTAAATTTATTACTGTTGTTGCAGTAAAATTTACATTGGCGAAATGCACTGCAATTCAATGAAATTACATGCAGTTTTAAAGTAATTTAATTATACTTAGTTTTCCTAGTAAAAGTTAAGTTTTGATACATGCCCCATGTGGAAGGAAAATGAAAAAAGAAAGAAAACCACATAGTAAGTTGGCAGTAATCTGATTCAGTTACTGATCTTCTGTTTTGAAGAGTTATTTAAGAATTAAAGGGTACAATCTGAATTTAATGTGCCTTTAAAAACGTCACTGGAAAACTTTACAAAAGCATGAAAATGTGCTATTTCCACAGAATTCTTTTCTTGTAACTTCATACATAATTGATTGCCCATGTTTATTAATATAATTTTATCATTGTCATATCCTCATTTAACTCTCCATGCTCTGGATCCCACCCCTCTACTTACTTTATCTTTCTCACTAACTTGTGTATTTTATGGCAGGAAAGTTTATGTTTCATTTAGTGTTGTAGAGAGCAGTGAAAAATTTTCTCATCATACATTTTTGAATTGAATTGACTTAAACCATGTGAAATATTAATGTTACCAATTACTAGGCATCTTCCTGTGGTGGATTTACACAGCAGGGACACTTGTGAAGTGTCCATGTAAATGACACGGCTGCTGTCAATATCCATTCCCCAAACACACACGGTGCTCTGACATGGGTGTCTATGAAGCCTGCCATCTGTGGCTGAAGATGTCTGACTGTCTAAGGCACAACCTTAACAGAAATGATCTAGGCATTATGTGGCAGTGCTTTTCATTCCTTACAGGAACAACACCAATGTATATGGCATATAAATATTGGAGTGCTTCACATAAATTATATAAAAAATAGGTCTTCAGGATCATAAAAAGAATGAAAATGATTAATCCCTTATTTTTCTTCATAACTTTTCCTTAGCAGATGTTACTTATCAGATGATAATTCAAAAATACCCAGAATGATTAGCTTTTTTAATCACCGCATTTGCTGACTTAAACTAATAATTGGTCCCAACATCATTTCTTAGAAGCTTGAACTCAGGTTAAAGACCAGCGAATTCAAAAGCATCTTCAGTTTTGGAGCACTTGACATCATATATTTGAAAGGTGTATAATTCCCTTCACCTACCTCTGTTTATAACAGACTTGTGTAAATTATGTAGTTCATCTCCATGACCTCAATAATGAGCAGATTTCAAGTTGGAACATATAGTTCTATTTTTACAAGTATCATTTAGAAACCAATTTATAAAACCTGTGATTTATGAAATATTTGTGAACAAAACACCTAGTGTTGTTGGAATGATCCAAATGAAAGAGGGCTTGTATGGAGCAATTTGCCAGTTGCAGACCTGCCTTTTACAATTGCTCTGCAGTTGACCCTTCAGTCCTATTTTGAGTTACCAGATGAAAATAAGGATTCCCTTCCAGTGGTGGTTGCTAGGGGCAACTGGTACTGATGCCAAAAGATGAATACTCTACCTCCTTAGTATAATGCCTACTTTGTGAGCTAAATAAAGAGCTAAATTGTAGAGAAGGAAGTCGTATAAGTCTGAAATATCAGGAAATGACTAGAAACAGGACTATTAAAGATGTGGAAATAAGAAAAAAAAAGAATTACTATCAACACATCTTTGGTAACTGCTCGGCATTTTGGACAAATGTCCTAATGTCTTGGGCTGTCTATATTTCCACCATAAAAATTTATTTTTATCCTTTTCACTGATTTTTGGAGAACATCGATTAACTTAAAATTTTGCTCACTGGGGCAAGACTTTCTTTTTTGACATGAATTTATGTTCTTAGTGGATTTTGAAAGAAATAGAAATGAGATTGTGTTACAGTTGCATAGGGATATACGTACCAACTGCTTTTGGCTTGAATTTTCAAGCAGAAATACTGTCTGTCACTACAATTGCTTTATGTTGTTTGAAAATGTGTAGTAGGTAGGGCCAGTTATTTCTAATGGCATTTCAGATTGTTTTATGAACATATGGGTTTAATGAGAGAGGTTTCCAACAGAATGCATTGTACTGGTACTCATAATTGCTTTGACCAAATTGTGCAGTTTTAATATGGCCATTGGTATGATTACAAGTATCCTTAAATATAACATTTTCTTCATTGTATCCTTGGAGTTGTTGTTCTTGAAGAGTGAGTTCATTACTCCTTTTTGGCATCTGCTCTATGTCAGTTGTTATGCTTGTCTACAAAGAGCTCACAGGCTGATTGGGAAGATGGACATAAAATCAAGTAATTACAGATATACTATGAGCTATAATCAAGCAACAAACTTTAGATGCTATAGGAACGCAGAGGAAGAAATATATGCAAGGAGATTTAGTTTGCAGGATGACTTGGGACTTGCAGGATGTGTGAGAACCATCTGCCTGCAGCAGGGTCGCTTCCTTGGTTATCAGAGTTTGTGCAACTGATCTGTTTTTTGTCTCTTTTCTCCCTCCCTCTTCTAAAATTGATTTGTTGATTAAAGAAAATAATCCAGCTAGAGAAATTTCTTCCTCCTGGACTGGGGATTCTAGAATATAGCTCCTGTGTACAAGACTTTGCAAATACTTTCCACGTGAACATGAATGTTTGTGATGTTTTCTAAGATGTTGAAAAGAAGAATAACCCAGTAGGCACAGTTAGGAATGCCTTTTTCAGGAAAGCATCAACTCAGCATTCCAGATTTACCAAGAAATAACTCCTTCTACCCTGATTAAAAAAAGGAAAGAGAACCTTGCTTATCAGCCTTTACATCCTGACAGAAATGTGACCAGTGTAGCAAAGACACAGGAAGCAAGAAAGGCTGGTCAAGTACTGTTATGATATGGTGAAGGTTTTGAGACTAGAAAACCATATAAGGACATACTGTGGAGAGATCTATGTGCAGTGCTAAGAAATTTGGACTTTATCTTCCGTATCAAAGTTGCCACCACATTTTTAAAAAGAACAGTTCTACTGAGTTCGATCCCTGGTTCCAAAAAAAAAACAAAAACAAAAACAAATCGAAAAAAACCAGTTCTAGTAGCAATATGGAAGACAAATTGGGTTTGGGTTTGGGTATTCAAGAAAGAGATTAAACTTTAAGGTATAAATTTATGAGTTGCCAACTTGTAGATAATTAAAGCCAAATGGATGAGAAAACCAACAGAAAGCATGGAAAACAGGAAAACAAACAGGGAGAGGGGAGGAATCCTCAGAAGCATGTGTCATTGAAGATAAAGGGAAAAGGAGTGAGAAAATGAGACAGGAGTGTTTAGAGAGTTAGAAATCAGGACAGTGTGCTTAGAAATGAAGAGATTTATTTACACTTTCAGTTTCTCACACCAGAGAAACTATTCGGTATTTATTCATGTGTGTCCTATTTATTTCACTTAAGAGTATAGCCTCACTGTGCATCCACTTAGCTATAAATGTCTCTAATTTCTCATTTTTTATGGCTAAATGTATAATAGGTAATGTGAAATAGGAAGAAAAGGCGCAAAAGGGGAAGGAAGTGGGAGGGCTAGGGGAAAGGATAGAAAGGAATGGGATTAATATGAGAGAATGGAAAAATATAAAATCTTTGTAAGTAGGGAGGAATGGAGTGGTTGAAGGGAGGGCTGGGCAAGGGTGAAAAATAAAAACCAAGAGAGACCATGTAAAGGTGCAAATTTCCAATGACGAATGTCATTATATTGTATACCTAAAATCTACCAATGATGAGAATGAATAATCGATAATGCAAAATAGGAAGAAAAGGTCCAGAGGGGCAGGGGAAAGGAAAGAAGGGAAAGGAAAAATGATGAGAAATGGAAAAAATGGAAATAAAGTCTTTGTAAATAGGGAAGGGTGGAGGGGGTGAAGGGAGGGCTAGGAATGGGGAAAAAATAAGAACCAAGATGCATCATGTAAAGGTACAATTCCCAATGAGAAATGTAATTGTGTTGTATACCTACAATGTACTAATAAAAGAATTTAATAATAAAAAAAAGAAATGAAGAGATTTATGATGAGATAGAGAAATTGATAAGGAGCACCAAGTGCTGCTAAGAGCTTAAATAGGACAAAAATTGAAAAAGTACAGTGGATTTGGCAATTAGGTCATTTGAAGCTTTGTGCTCTTTGAGCTCATTTTGTGAGGTCATGGGGAGACATGTCAGAAAAAAATATGTAGTATCAGAATAAAGAATTCTTGGGTGGGACAAAGAAGAAAAATAAGCAGAGTAAAAGTTTTTCGTTGGAGGGCATAAAGGGAAATATTAGAGAAAAATGAAAATAATCACAAAGCCCTAATCATAGAATTGTAGGATTAACTACAATTGGTTGTTTAAATTATACCACCATAGGCCAGGACTCCACCTAAACCATTCCAGAGAAGTGACTATTTTCATTGCTTATATTGAATCCTAATTATGAGCTAATAAGAAGAGGAATTAAATTGAGCACCCTACTGATTTCGTTTGGAGAGAGACATTTATATTAGCTGGTGCTAAGACTTTACTTTCTATCCTCAAAAATCATAGTTATTTCACAATTGGTTTTCAGCTTTAAAAGTAGAATTGCTGAAGAAAGACACAAAACTTCAGATGTTTTAGTTGCTGAATGTGTCAGAACCCCATGTTTTTTTAAATTTATTCTTTTCACTGATTTTAGGAGAACATTGATTAACTTAAATTTTTAGATTTAATTTCTTCCTTTGGGCAATTATACATAAATGCCAGCTGCCTTTTGCCAAGCAAAAACGAAGACAGTCCCATCCCAGATTCCTTTAGAAGCTGCACAGTTGCTGAAGATGTAGGGAGAAATTACAAATTTTTGTTTGTGTAAAATATGGCTAATGTTTTCTGACAATTACGCTCTAGCATATTCTACAGTATATGGTTTCTGTGAGAAATAGTATCCAAGAAATGCGCGGCACCTGTGCCCCTTGGATAGCGCATCCACACCGTGACCCTTGGAGAGGTTTACAGGGTGTGACTTCGCCGGGCAGGAGAACTGGTCTGCGGAGACATTCACTGCAGTATGGGTGGTTGGGATTGTTTTGCTCTGGAGACGTGGTGTGGTAACATAACGTATCCATCCTCCTCCTGTGCCCAGCCTTTCTTCTCATGCATTGAGAGATACAGAGAGTTGATGTGGTTGATTTAGGAGAAAAACCACTGGCCCGGGAAGGCGTCCTGGGCTCTAGTGGTGACTTGGGCCCAGATTAACTGTGTAGTTGCCTGTCTGCAAATCAGTGAAGCTCAGTGCATGTCATTTCCTCACCTGTGAGATCCAGGTGCAGGCCGCTCTGATTGCCTCGCAGTATGGCTTTGAGGACCGAGGAGAGACACCTGTGCAGACCATCTGACCAAGTGCCTGTTGCCTTGGCATGGTCTGCTCTGTTCTCTCTCCAGGACGAGTGCTATGGAGACAATCATATACATCAGTGATCATTGTCGGAAGACAATGAGTCTGTATTTCCTGACATTAGCGCCCTTTCAGAAGGATCTTAATTTCTACCAAGCTCAATATTTCATTTCTTTTTCCTTCTGTTTTTAAACTCAAGTACAGAAAATAATAGACATTTATGTACTTTTATACGAAATGGTGTTGCCATTTTGCCACATTTCCTTCAGATTTTCAAGAAAATTTGAAGCTTATAGATGGTGCTGGAAACCCCACCTCTGCATCCTCTTCCGCCTTTTCCCTCCATGAATGTGATCATTAGCTTACAGTTTATCTGTCCAACCCACACCTGCTTTTTACTACACACAAATTTTTCCATAAATTATATATAGGAAGTAAAATGTGTATGTCATGCCTATGTACCCTTGTTTGGGGGTGATTTGAACTTACATAAATATTTGTTTCCTTCAGAAATAATGTTTTGGGAGATTTTCTGTATAATCTTGAAAAACTCTCATTTATGCACACAAAGATGTGTTCAAGATTGTTAACACCGGTAGTTTTAATAGTAAAACATGGAAGTGATCTAAGCCTCCCTTATTAATGAAATCAATAAATAATAGAATGGTATAAACCACTAAAATAGCATTTTGATAAAAGTAACTATAGTAATCAGAAAAATTATCAACCTATAACTATATATCAATCTATAAACAATACCTCATAAAATCTAGTGTGAAAAACTACATTTTACACTTTATAAACCAAGCTATTTTCTCTTATACCCCATTCAACATATATAATCTATGCATATAATTTATATAAATTTATATAATTTATATAATCTATTTTTGTATTAAATGAATGTATGGGGATTTCTTGAAATATTCACAGAAGAAAAAGCAGGCATCTTCAAAAGTGGTGTAGTAAATAGACATTTTACATAATACCGGGTGGCAACTCTGCTATTATTTGGCGGATCACAACTAAAGAAGTCCTTTAAATCATTGTTAGTCAAGGAATTCTCTGCTTTAGAAAAATCTGGCATATTAAAACACTGACTTATGTATACAGTAGATTGGGGATTTTTAAATAGGCATATACCTGGATTTACAATTGGAAGCACTTTTGTATAAGAACACTCTCAGCATCTTAAATATAATTCAGCACACCGAATTTATTTTTTTCAGTGATTCAAAGAGTGCATCTATTGCATAAAGAAGAAAGGTCCATCCACAGATTGGAAGGCAGTAATTTTAGCACTAGACAGTGGTTAACATTTCAATGCCAGGACAGTCTTGAACTTGTGAGGCCAAGAGAGATCTTCCCACACTACCCATCCTGAGTAGTGAGGAGGACAGATATGCACCACAGTGGCTGGCTAGGTGTTAGTTTTGTGATTTCATCCTGCTCAGAATCATTGAGCAAACTTTTCTCTGTGAAAAGTATTTTGAAGAATATTGATCTCATTGTTTTATTGTTTTAACTGGTCATTTGGGTTGTTCCCTCCCATCGTGGATCTTCCTAGTTATGAATTTCTGGGTACTGTCTGACCTGTGGGGGAAGCACGTGGGGTGCAGAAGATGGGGGGGGGTCCATGTAGAATAGCTCTAGGACCCAGTAACCCATGGAGAGTCACACTTTTTTTTTTTTAATTTCAGCAGCTTCTTCCTTAGGCTTCTGTGAAAAATAAATAAGGCAGGAGATGACAGAGAAGTTTTGATGTTGAAAGTCAAAAGGATTGAAACAAAACAAATTAAGATTTTAAGACATTGATCTAGTTGCTGCAGCTTTACTCTGATGTTGCATTCTGAACCTTTTTTTTTGGTACTGGGGATCGAACTTGGGACCTTATGCTTTCGAGGCAGGTGGTGGGACCACTGAGCTAAATCCCCAGCCCACAGAACCTTTTCATTAGTCATAGCTCTTGGCTGTTGTTTTCCAAAAGGGATTCTTGTCTTGCACATTTATTCAGGTATAATTGACAATAGATATGTTAATCAGCTTGATTATTACACACTAAACATTTTAAAACATAAAGTTGTTCCCCTTAAATATATGTAATTCTTACTAATGACATTCTTAATACAATAAAATTTTGAAGATTGCATATAGATCATTGCAAATAAGTTTCCACTCAACAAGTAAGCAAGGCAGCATTTTTATTTTTTTTTGGTACCGGCAATCGAACTCAGATCCTTGCACTTGCGCAGCAGGCGGCGAAACCACTGAGCTAAATCCCCAGCCCTAAGGCAGCATTTTTAAGAAAAAGTCATTCTTCGTTGTAAAACCCAAATATGTAAAGCGTCACTAAGAATGTGTTCACTTACTGATGTTTGGTTTTGATTATATTGGAACTAGGCCATCTTCTAGGCACTATATGAAAATGTTCACAGGTGTTTATATAGAGGAAAGAAAATAAATGTTCCATAACAACTTGGAAATAGACTTAGGGTTTCTTTTTCAAAATTTGTTGTAATTTAAAAAACTAAATAAAATTAGCAATAACACAATGTGATGATTAGAGAGCATCTTTACTGAAAGTGCAAGAAGACACCCATTTTAACATTATTTTGGCTCACATTTATAGGTAGGGTGGCTCTTCAGAAAAACTGTAGGTTAAACGGTACATGACTGGTCAAAAATCTAGGTCAGCCATTAGTGCAGAAGCCAAATCAAACCTTTGAAATTTTAGATTCAAATTCACTTTTAAGGAGCAGCTTTTGTGAAAGGGAAAGCAAAAAGTTAGCTTTAGTCTTCTTTCAAGTATGCAATAAATGTCTATCAGATAATTTTAACCTGCACACGGGTTCAAAATAACAACAGTGAAACTTAGGGTCAGTGGTTAAATGCTGACAAATTGTCACTTACAGATTTTCAAACTGTGCCAGTGACCAAAAGGAATTTAAACAATTCCTTTATTAATATCAGCTGAATAAAACCTTTCTTATCTCTACACTGGACCTCAAAAATTAATAATTTTGGTCAATTATTATTTTTACTGTGAAAGTTATCACATTTGCCTACTTATGCCATCACATTACTTAGAAGAGCGCCAAATACCCCACTTCATCATGAGCTATATAAAAATGACAATTGATAAGCAAATGGTGATGTATTAAAGAATTTATAATGTAGTGAGTTGGAGTTTTGTTTAACATGAGAATCTTTTGACTACATGATTTTCATTCTTAGCCACTTACTGGTTTACACTGATATAAAATGAAGAATTTGAGCTTTGGTTAATTTGAAAATTAATTTAATTTTGACTAGGCCTAAGTACTTTTATCTTGGAGTACTCCTCATTGCTTGCACTGTTGGATTAAACTGTGAGCAAAATGGTTAACATCTATTGAATCTATTTTAGGCAGTAGGGTTTTCATACACCACACATATTTTTCATGCACAATTATTTACTCCTCATTTCTACCTTTTCGTCTCAAAAAGGGGCTAAGAACTAGATCCATTTTGAAGGATTGTTTGAGGGTTAAATGAGATTATTTTGTAAATCACTTAAAACAGCATAGAGTGAGCAGTCAGTAAATGTAAAGTATTAAAATCAGCTATTTTGAAGCAGAACAATCATTTTGGCATATTGTTATTATGTTTAGAAATTATTACTATCATGTCAGTTTTTAAAGTATAGTTAGCTCGTACTGCTAATAATTGAAAAAGCCGAGTGCAAACCCCATTCTGTTTTGTTTCAGGTCCAGGCCCTTAGTGGACCTCAAGAGCTAATAGCTATAACATTTTAAAGTTTCATTCCAAAGTCTTCAAACAAGTTTTTCTGTGAATAACTCCATCCCTGTTGTCACTGTCCTAGATTGAGTCCATTCCATTTTTCCTCATTCATTTCATTTACTTAGTTTTTAAGATTTAGCAGGTTAGAGAGCTTCCTTCTAGGACAGTATCAGGTCCCGTGGCTTTCAACTCCTGTGCCAGTCGCTAAGTGTGTCACAATTAATTTTACACGTAACAGGAAAATATACCCTAAGAAGCTAAAGTTTACAAAGAACTTTTTAATCTATAAATTCTGGTGGGTACAAGATTATTCCTAAAACAGCATCTCATTCTCTACCCTGCATTCTGCTCTGCTTCCTTGAGAAGGGAAGGAAGAATTTGCAACCTATTCTCTGGGAACAAAGTAGACGAATAATCTGCAGGAAATAATGCCCAGGGGAGGGTTTTCCACTCAAACCATCAAGGTTGCCAGGGTGAAAGACTGAAAATGTCTGGCTGTGCAAATCCACACCTCAACCAAACCTCCATGGGGGTATTTTTCCTAACTTAACCAACCAGGTACAACTAAAATGTTATTGTCTAGAATTATCAGATATCCTATAAATTCAAGAACAAACCACATTGCTTTCATTCTTGTATCATCTGACTGCATGACTTTTTACTAAATTCATTCATGGTTTTCATTCGTTTTATATAGAATTTCTGGGTGGGTCATTAATGACAAACATATAAGTTGAAATTTCTAGTACTTTCTGTTACTAAAATGACTCTTGAGAGATTAATTATAATTTTGTGGACTTTGTAGAAGATGCTATTTATTAAATACTAATTCAAGGTAAAATAATATTTAATGAAATCTATTATATTTGTAAAAATTTGCCAAAGCAGTTAGCTGATTTTTTATACAGTTGAGCATAGAAAGGTTACCTGAAACTCACATGTTTAAAGGTTTTTTACCCCAATTTAAGACCCTTTGAAAAAACTCTACTTGTTTTAACCTCTAAAATATTGCTTTAGACTATTTTCTTTTATTTCTGCAAACTAAGTACCAAATATTATATTAGTTTTGTAAGGAAAATGCTATCACAGAATTAATAACAAATTTGATAATTTTGCAAATCATAAGTTCTATAGCTAGCTATTATTTTGTGTTTCATGCATAGGGAAGAAAAATAATATTGTCAACTTTTCAGTATGTTTGACACCACCGTACATCATTACTGCATACATCATGACATGCCACATTACGATTATAGAATACAGTAATTGAAAGCAAATACAAATTATTTTCTTGGCCAGTAATCCTAATTGTACCTAATGTCCTAGACTACCCTTTTAGAGAAATCTTAACATTTATAAATTAATGCTTTGTCAATACAGATACAACATGAGGATGAAGTTGAGCAAAAATAAAATACTAAAATCTATTTAGCAATGTGAAAGAGTGCTTAGATAAAAGATAGAAGTCAAATACAATCACCAATTCATGTAGCTCTAGGGAAGTAAACATGGGCAAGAAAATCCTTGAGTTATTGGCTAAGGTTAAGGAAATACAGGTTTCTTTTCCTTCCTTCCTTCCCTCCTTCCTTTCTCTTTCTTTCTTTTCCTTCCTTCCTTCTTTCCTTCCTTCCTTTCTTTCTTTCTTTCTTTTTACTTACAGAGTGTATGAAAAGGCTTAAGAGACAGGTAATCTTTTTGCAAGTGATAAAAATATTAAATTCTTGGAATGGTGCAATAAATAGTTATGGTTCAAGTAGAGAAAGATGTGTTTTGAAATTTCAAGGAACAAAAATCCTTTTGTTTTGTTCCAGTCTCGGGGGAAATGGTTAGAGACTCAGAAGTGAGAACTGTTCAACATCAGAGATGCTGTGATACCATTCTCCTGTGTCCTCTCCATGTGACCCATTCACGCAGAGCACTCAGGTTCAAGTACAGGTTCTGACTGACAGCTGGTATACATTTCCCTAGACTTCCTTGCAATTGAAAATTAATGTAACTTTGCAGTATGAATTCACTCCATAGGGGTGCATTTCGGGCAGATCCTAGTGAAAAGAAATCATTCACATTTCCTATTGCTCCAAGTGTTCAGTCTTTCCACTTCCTTGGAATCAGTCTTGATTCATTTTTAAAATATTTCACTAATCTTGCTTCTCCCTTCCATTTCTGCCATCATTTACCTGCCTCAGGCCTTACTCAACTCTCTTATTCAGTCTCCTAACTGGATTGTACCATTTCACTGCATTCTCTGCACAGCCATGGAAGCTGTGTATTTAGGATGCAGATTGGTTAATGTCACCCCCTGCTAGAGCCCTGCATTGGCTCCATACAACCAGCAGGCAGAGGACGAGCTCTAATTGAGGCAGACCATACTTCTCCTGGACAGATGCAGCTGTCCTCTCTTTGTGTGCTGTACTCTAAGATCCTGACCCTGTCGAAATGAACCTGATCTTGCTACAGTGCCCTGCACTCCCATCTGCCTTGGCCCATGATGCTCCTTAGTACTTTTCCACTTCCTTTAACTCTAATTTCTTCTGGTAGACTCTGCTCTCCTGTCACCTTTGGCAGACCCGATCGGATGGCCCTTGCCTATGTCCTGGACATCTCTCAATTACTGCACTTACATGTTGTTTTGTGATTATTAAATATGTTTCCCCCAGGAGATTATTAATTTTTGAGGGCTAAGAACAATGTCATGACAATCCAACAAAGCCATAGAGCTGAAAATAGCTAGTTAAATGATTTCTTTAAAAATATTTTATTTGGCCAGAACCAAAGAAGGATTTGCAAAGAATCAGCTCAGTCTGTAAGTTCAGGTGGTTTAGATGTACTGCACAGCAGCACTTGTAGATATTTCTTCATTTGGTCTGAATTTTTAAAAAACACATTTTTCACATATAAGATTTGATGTATAATGCATGCTTTAATTTTCAACTACGTTGCGAATGTGCATGGTGCTAAAAAGAAGTAATAATCGAGGATGAGGACATTGGATATATTTGTTATTCCTATGAAACTACTCATTCTAAGAGGTTTTCCCCTAAAATAAGGGCTTTAAGAAGGGAAAAATTCAATAAATTGTTTACTAATGGCTATTTTAAATACTAACATTTTGTGCTACATTTTGTGTGCCTTAAAAATTATGACCAAACCATACATTTTACAAAAATAAAAATCAGTCTTAACTTAGATATTTCTGAATACTATAACTTGAACATAAGATATTAATTACGTTTTTAAGTTTTATATCAATAGTTTCTATTCTAGGGTTGAGCTCCACATTTTCAGATATGTTTAATTCTCATAATTAGGTTTTTCTGAAAATCATTTCCTATTTTCTTTTTTAAAATGTATGTAATTACAGATCTTTCTATGTTTATGGAGTGATAGTGGAATCATGTTAAATTATTCTTTTTTAAATGTGATTTTTTAAAAACCCATTAAACTCCATAAAGACCAAACTGAAGTATTTGCAAGTTCATGATTTAAGTCTATGAATACTATATTCACAATATACATCTCTTTAGATGTTTGTAAATTGCCCCATTTTTTTCCCTGAAAATTATTCAATGAGAACTCTGCAAAGATGCATGCAAAGGGAGCTTAATAAATTCTTTTAGGCAACTAACATTATGGGTTTCTCTGTGTAGTATAATATTAAGAATTTAAAAAATAAAATCACTTATAGAATGAAATGTGCCAATAGTGATTTCATAATTTGAGTGGCTCTTTCCAAATATAAAAAGGATATATCATGAATTTAAATCTCTATGCATGTTCTTCCTTTTTGAAAATGTAATCTTAGTTTTACTGAAAAATAATTATATGATGAAAAGTTACTTCCATTAATATAAAATGTGAAGTTTCCTCTTTGCTTAGACTTACCATTCTTTAAATACCATTTTAAATCTAAAATACCATTTTAAACACAGAATGCTGTTATTTGATCTTTATATAATCAAGTAATAGTACATTGAAGATGCTATCTTTTTCCTTTTGTCCTGCTCTACATCAAGTTCATTTCATTTAAAAGATGGTTATAATGCTGTTGCATTACATGTACAAGTGATCACAAATAAAGGTGATACACTTGTAAATTTTGTTATATATACCCTCAGTTAAGAAATGTAGAGGTGCCCTGTTGTCCACACAGTTAGCTTAGCCTACTTTCGCAGTTATTTCTGGGTTGATTTTTTCATGATGTCATTACTCCAAATAAATTGAACTAGTCAGTGTTTTCTAATAATTTCTGTTCTTTTCTGCCTCTCTGCCTTTGCTTGATTTATTTCTTCTACCTGATGTGCTTCTCTTGATTTTAAAGTCTAAATCCCATCTGTGTCTGTCCTCTCAACCACATAGGAAGGTGGTGACTTTCTTGATACTTGCATCTTGGAGTATCCTAGTAACCACTTACTCACTTTGGTCAGAGTTCAAATTATGAAAACAGGTATCCTGGACCATTAGAATTCACCATGGCTCTGACATCAGTAAGGCTCAACAGAAGCTAAAGCCAGAATATAGATGTCTTCACAGTGAATCCATTTCCTACATTTTTCAGTGTTAATAAATATGGTAAGAACAGGCATACTTTGCTAAGATACAGATGGTTCACTTGCCTCTACAGAGTAAAAAAATACAAGTTAGTCCCTTGTGGAGACTTTATGCTGTCTTAAAGGAAGGAAAGTTTTAAGTAGGTGTAGATTGAAATATTGAAGTATTTTTGTGTAACTGTTCTTAAAGATATGCCTAGGGAATCTCAGGGTCCGTCCCCAGGCTCAGTGGCTTCAGCTCTGGAGGTCGACATGGCTCTGCCACATCTGCCCTGTGACCTACAAGGGTGGGAGATCCACAAGGAGAAAGCTGAAACTGAAAGCCAAAAATGTTACCATCTCTGGGCTATAAAAGAAACACAAAGATAATGGTCTTGCTTTGCTCCTGGCCCTTTATGTTTTCTACAATACGTATTATATAAGTTCTAATGTAGTCATTTAAATGCGTATCTTTGTAATTGAAAAATGTGAATAAAAAGTGAGTGTATACAGTCACATGTTTAATCAATTTATGAATATTAGTCTATAACCATTTGTTTTATTTTTCCCATCCCTATTCACTTCTTGATATTAGTTTATGTAAATGAGAAAACATATTAACTCTTTTAAGCAATAGACCCTTCATTTTAGTTAATTTCTATTGTGGCAACCTAAATGGGTGTTATACTGAATTTGAAAGCATCAAGAAATCTTCCTAAATGAAAACCAAAGCATAATTTAACCAAAAAGGAGAATATGTCTACTGCAGATGTTTATAAAAAGAAAAGTACAGAATAGTTTTTTGTAGTAATCCACAGCTGGTAATAATAAAGTGTCATTGCTATCTGTACCTTTCTTTTCAAAAGAATGATGCTTAGAAACACATGATAATTTTCTGTGCTCCCTTATATGCATACACATGAAGACGTCCACACTAGAATAACTATTCTACTTACTTTTGGGGAAAATCGCTAATTATTTCTTTCTTTCCATATTGGGAACAGAAGTGCCTCACTTCCACAGTGTACAAACTATGATTTTATATGAATGTGTGTATGTCAATTTAGAAACATATACCAATCAGGGTTTGCAATTTTTAATGATAGCTAGCTACTTCATAAAAGGCTTTAGGATTTGGATGCATATCCATAAAGTCATCGCCTTTTTTAGACCAGTAAGCATTTCCATTCCTACTTTGGAATTCTGAATCTCAGGAATGTGTCCTATCTGACTAAAAAACCAGTATTGATAAATACTCTTTTTAAATGTCAAGGCAGAGACCTTAATTAAGTTAATATAAATTAGTATCAATTTGTCTCAATAATAGAAGTTCTGTATGTGACTGTTGTTACCTTACTTGTAGCCATTATCCAGCTTTTGATTATATGTGTATGTGTATATATATTTCAGAATTTTTTAAATGACATCATTATACTTTATAACTAGATTCAGAAGGAAATGCAGTTTATATTTGTTAATTGAATTGAAGTGGAAAATATTGAAGACCATCCACAAATGACTCCTGAGAAGTGACTCAGCATATTCAAGGATCTAGCCCTGACTTGGTCTTTTACCCAAATTCAGCCCTCTCATTGTACACCCCCAATTCTCTTTTACCAACCCTAAAACTGCAGTCCCCTTTCTTGATCATTCCCATTATCTGTTGTCTAGCTGCCTACCAAGCACCATGGGAGGGTCCTTCCAGGAAAGTAGTGCCATCGTTTAACTCTCAGCCATAGTTTTTAAGAAACTCACCTCCTACTTAACCACATCTTTTACCCCTCAACCCCCATTGACATCCCATCGAAGTTCTCAACTAACTGCTTTCTGAAGGCTCCTATGGAATTCTCTTCATCCTTTCTTTCATCATTTTCCTCACACTTGCTTTACCCGCCTTTACTCTGGGCCTTTAAAATATGTTTGGTGTGTTGCATGGAAGGTACTTCTGTCTTCATTTTGTCTGTCAGTACCCGTCTGACCCTGACTTTCAGGCCCATTCTAAGGCATGCCTTACATGAAGTTCACCCAGGTGCTCCCCTACTCTGGCCTTTCCGTAAGTCACTGAAATAGTTGCTATCAACGTAGGACATCCAGACTCAGTGATAAGATCTTCCATTGTTCTCCAATAATGTCATCTTTACCAGGGACTCAGCTTTTTAAATCAAGGAGCCGTGTCTTTGTCTTCTCTTGATCCCCACATAGAACATGGAAAGACATAGGTGCTCCATAGTACTCATTGAGTACATTACAGAGATCATTATGAAAACTGTAAGTCAGTCTGTTTTGATCAGGTATAATTTTGGTCTTTCAGGGGATATTTGGCAATTTTTGATTATTGAATTAATACATTTTTGCTTATTGAAACTGAAAAGGAGTTCCCACCAGTTGCTAGTGAGTACAAGCTAGGTATGTCTCTAAACCATGTACAAGGCATAGGGCAGCCTTATATTGTCCCTAAAATGTGAAGAGTGCTGAGGCTAAGAAATCCTGCTTAATGGGATGGTGTGTTTGATTGTAAATAATCAAAGATCTTACATATTTCATCAAAAGGAAGAAGTTCTAGGGATTCACCAATCAGACACAAATGTGAATTTCTTTTTCTTCTACTATTTATGGGAGATCAAAAAATGTTCCAGAGATACCCAGAGATGATTGGAGTTCTTTAAACCTCCACTCCCAAATTATCAAAGATAAACTAGTCTATACTATATTTATCAAACATAAAAAGGATATTTTGATCCTTTGAGAGCAGGTATCTTTATTCTTGCTAACTTCGCTCTTTAGTGTGTGCTATTCACCAGGCTTTCCCCTTACTCATATGACCTCCTGCAATAAGGTTTCTGATTTTTGGAGGGGAGGTTGTTTGTTTTGTTTGTTTTTTGAGACAGGGTCTTTCTATGTAGGTAAGCCTAACCTTGATCTTACTATGTATCCCGGGCTGACCTTGAACTTCAGGCAATCCCTCTGACTCAGCCTCCGGAGTGCTGAGACTGTGTCACCACGTGCTGCCAGGTTTTTGGGGGTTTTTTGCCAATTATTTGTTGACGCTTGGATTTTAATTACAACTAAGTGACAAAATATTCCTGACTTTCATTTCTTTCCAAATAGTTGCTCATTTTAAGATATATTTTTAATGTATTAAGTTATGAAATTGAAAAGAATTGGGGGAAAATTTTGACATATGAAAAGGGAACTTTGAGATGTTCTTAAAGACATGAAATCATTTGGAATTTTACTCTGTGGCAAAGAAAAAGAAGGTTAAATATGAGCTTATTAAACAAATACTTTTTTTTCAAACTTTCCTCTAGGTGGAGAAATAAATCAAAAAGCAGTGGGTGTTGTTACTCATTTGGCTTATGTACTTTTCAACAAGCAATCAGACTCCTACCAGGATATTTTGGAAGAGAAAGAACACAATTCTGTAAGAATTTGCAAATATTACATATATTGTTTTTATTAAGTTGCATCTATATTTTGACCAATTCCAAAATAGTAAATAATTGAAATATACTATTGATCAGCTTACCTTTTAAAAATTTCTCTAAAAATAAATCAAGCATAGAAAACATATCCAATTTCTTAATAATACTTGGTTTGGGGTAGGAGTCTAACTGTGTGCTTTTATTGCCTTGTTTTTTTTAAACACATTCATCTCAGTCTATACAAAACATTCAAATATTTTAATGTTGGAATTCCATTCATTGGTGAACTGAAGTAGCATGCAGATAATAATCTGGGATCACACTTGGTCCTTGTAGGAGAAATATTTCTAGAAATAAAAATACTCATATTTTCTTTCTTCTATAATTTTCACAGCATTTGGGTGGCAGTTTTATGGTTTTTAACAGTGATTTGGCCCAGAAAAGACATGCTTAAACTGAGGGTGTACCCCTGTGAACCAAAATGAATTATGAAATAGCTCAAAACATTACAACTTCTCTGCAAATTACAGGTGTTAAATGCCCCTTGTGTTCCTGACCTGTGCTAGATTTGAGGCATAGAGTTCCTGAGCCCATGAAGCTTACATCCTGGTAGGCAAATAAGTTAGCAATCAAATAAACAAGTAATATATATTGTAAGGGCAAGTGATACTATGAAGGAAAATAAATCTATGTAAAGGCACAGAAAATTTTGAATCTGGGATGAAACATTTAGAGACACAGAGGTCAGGGAAGTCCTCTGCAGTAGATGATTTAAACAGAGGGATGAATGAAGACTGATCTTGTCCTAACAGGAAAGGAGAATTCGAGGCAGCAAGTGCCTGGAATATAAGGTTATTAGCAAGAGGATTGGAGTGAGGAAGGGGAATAATGGTAGGAGATAAGGTCACAAAGATAAGAAAGGGCCAGATCTTGTCTATGCTAATAAACAACAGTATTATTACACACTGTGGAAAGTATGTTGGAACAAATACAAGGCATTAAGAGAATAACATGGTACCACCTCTAACTTGGGAAACCAGGGGAAAGTTCTTTTATGAACTGAAATGTGTTGTCCCAAAATGAAAAATTAATTTAATTCCCAGTGTGACTGTATTTGGAGATAGGGCCTTCAGTGAAGTAATTAAGGTTAAATGAGGTCATAAAGATAGAGCCCTCAGCCAGTAGGACAGATGCCCCACTTCTGCAAAGAGGAGGAGATACAAAGGATACCAAAGATGATAGTTACAAGCACACAGAAAAGGCCATGTGATGACTCAGTGCGAAGGTGGCTGTCACAAGCCACAGAAAGAGACCCCAAGAGAAGTGAGTCCTGCCAACTCCAGCCTCTGGCGTGTTTTTGTTACGACACTGATAACCAACTAATATGGCTTCTCTGAGGAGGTAGCCTTTGGGCTGAAAGTTGAAGAAAAAGAAGGAATTAGAAGCATAACGGAATAGTGTGTGCAAACGTTCTTCTGCATTTGGACAGCAGTTGTAGTGTTGAAGAATCAGAAGGAAAGCCTCTTGGTTGACTAGAGGACAAATGTAAGAGAAGCACGTGGGAGGGATGCGATAGGTGAAAGGAAACCAGATCATAACAGGGCTGGTAGACTCCAACTGGGATTTTGGGCATTTCCTTAAAGAGGCTGACATGATACACATTTTGGAACATCTTCCAGGTCTGGGGAATTGGAGTAGGTAAAGCGTATGTACATGGAGTCCCCTGCAGAAGTCCTGGAGAGGTGAAGCTGCTGAGATGAGAACAGTGGAAGTGGAGTTGTAGAGACGTAGACCAGTGTTGGTGGATGGAGTGAGCAGGTCAAGGGTTGCTTCCACATTTCTGGGTTTCTTTAGATGGAAGCAAGTTGATGCCATTCTCGAGATGAAGAATACTAGACTTGTAAATTATCCTCAACCTGATCAGTTCCACTTGGGACATGTTGAATTTAAGATGCTTCTGAAACATCAAGTGGAGAATCGGAAAGTAGATGAATCTGGAGCTCAAGGAAGAGATATAGAATAGTGATATAAATGTGGGCGTCAAAAGTATATTACAGTAATCAAAGCCAGCCACAGTGTGAGTTCTCTATAATGAAGGGTTTTAGGTTTTGTCCACAGATGCACCCCACGTGCATCCACCAAGACAGACAGAAGGCATCCAGTACATATTTGAATTGAATGAATGAGGGAATGAATGAATGGATTACCCAGAGAGAAAAAAGAAAAGCAGATCCTGTATGAATCCTGGAGGAATGCTAGTGTTTATAGGCTAGGTAGAAGGAAAGGAGCTCTGAGAAACAGCAACAGAATAATCAGAGAGAGGAGGAAATCATACAGAGCTTTGGGAAGCCAAGGAAAAGGGAGTGTTATAGAAGGAAGAAGAAGCCATAACCTAGCACATGAAGGAACATTTCTGCCTCAGAGCTAGTTAGGTTTTTAAATACTTGCATCTTTTTATCACTGATAATCATTAAACCTAGGAAGATTTGATCTCTTATATGTAAGGTGTACCTCATATTAGCTTGTTGGAATTGTCTTTGAAAGCACATCTGACACATTCCAACACGAGTGCATATATAATTACATTGACATTCTTTGTATTAAATTATAAGTCCAATGACAGATGGAGAAATACATTCAGCTAATACAATGCCAATAATTTTTTTTGACAAGTTTGCTTGGAGCTCATTCTCCAAAGGGAAGCTCAACAATGCTATGCTCCACTCCCTCTTCTTGTAGTTTACTGTGTTTCCATGTACTTCTACATCAGAGAGACTTTATTAACTTCATGCATAACCACATGACAAGGCATAGTTATGATCTTGCTAAACAATAAAAAAATTTTTAGTGTACTCCCTATGTACTTTTTAAGTAAAATGATAAACTGAAAAATGAAAAAATGTGCCCTCCTGATAAAGATCGTAATTACTTGTCAAAGTATTCAGTGTAATTTGTCTAGCCCTTGTTATTTTTATGCAGATTTCTGCCTTGCCACGTAGGTAGGGGCCCTGCTGGGGACTGCTCTGAACACTCAGGAGCATGGTTATCATATAACTAAATTGAGGTCACAGCTCTCAACCTAGAGATTAAGGATGTTTACCAAAGCATCCCGCCAGTCCATCTCATCTGACTGGGCTTCTCCTTGAGACAGATAATCCACTTGGCTTTTAGGTATTATTATCTACAGTGGAAAAACTAGGAGAAAAGTCATTAATTACTGCTTGGCTTAAATTCCAACTGTACCATAAATATTTAGTTTAAGGAATACTTCTCCCTCTGTCTCCCAGCTTTATTTTTCTTCAATAGACTTATCCTACTTGAGATTTTATTATGTGCCTGTTACTCACTTGGTTTTGGTCAGTCTTCCCTGGGAAGATACTCTTCATGTGGACTGAAAGACTGTCTCTCTGTTTACCGCACCCCCAGATCCAAAATGCCTGACAAATTGCAGGTGCTCAGAGCAAACAAATGAATAGATGCTTAATGTCTGATAGAAGAAGAGAAAAATAAAAATACTAGCTGGGTTTGTAGTTTAGTGACTGACACAATTCCTGATATCAAGAGAAACTTTTGAAATCAAGCAAACATCTTGGCTTGCTAACTTCCCTAGCTCACTTCTAAGTAGGATCCTCACAGAGGAGGTTTCCCTGTGAAAGTCAGAGTGGTGGTTTGAGCTCACAGTACCCCAAGAATGATTCCTTTTTTGGGGCACCTGCCCTCAGTCCCTCACACCTCTTCCTTTTCAAGGCCTGTCTCATCTCTGTGGAAACATCATTCTCTTCCTGGTGATTTGGGTTACAAAACTTTGCTCTCCTCTCCTTCACATATCCAATCAACCAACAAATTCTATTAATTGTGCTTTTACAACTTTTGAAAACTCTTGCCTTCCAAACCACCTGTCTTGGTTCCCAGGATGGCTCCCCTTTCTGATGTCTCCACCTGCACTTTTGCCCACCCAGTATTCCATGCTGTCAGTGAAGATTGGTTAAAGAGATATGATAATGAATGTGGATATTCACTGATCAGTCAGCAAGTTCCTTTTAAGTGTCTAATCTATGTAAGATACAACTTACATATTAATTTGTAAGTTCTTTTTATGTGTCTGTCCCTAAGGAAAAAATACTCGATGTCCACACAAAGCTATTTGTGCTAAAGAGAAACATAGAGACCAGAAGGGTTAAGTCAGTGTCCTTCTCAAAAATGTTCAGAGTTCTTGTTTACAGTAGAATAAATCTTAGCCTTGATATTTCCAGACCTTCATGTGCAAACTCTCTTACATGTCCGGCTTCATCCCAGACATTGCCCAAACCCTGAACACAACTGCTCTGTATGATTTCTCTGTGGGTTTCATCCTGCGTTGAGTGTCTTTTCATCTCATTCCCCTCCCTGGAATGAATTTTCCTTTCTCCTTATACCATACCGAAACCCTATTTATCTTTAGAAGGCCAACTCAAAGGCAGAGAACTAAGGCTTTTCTCCTTGCATACAGTGCTTTAGAGATGTGTGCTCCAGGTGAGTCAATTTTGTTTTTGTTTAAGGGCACTTATATCTAAATTTTAGTCTCTACCTAAATGCCTATTTGAGGCCCCAAATTCATACTCAAGACTGCATTTCTAAGGAGTTGCTAGATTCCTTCCAGTATGCTCTCTGAAATGCTAGCCATGATTGCACAATGTTGCATAGTTTTTAGACCCCTTCCCTCTGAGGTTCTCTGTGTGGGTTACAGAAGGACACAAAAGTATTTTTTATCATAAGTATAGAGAGTGGTTGCCTCGGGTATTGTTTGATAGCTACTGTGTCTGTAATAATGACTGACCCATAGAGTCTCATCAGCTGCTGCATGTAACACTCCTTTTTATGCTACCTAATTTCCAACAGTTTCTAAATGATAGCTGCTAATGTCAAGGCAGTTCAAAAATAGCAAAAACTTGATTTTCCCTTAATATCCTGAGAATCATATTCATGGGCACCAGTGAGTCTGGGTAATAATTCTGATGGATTTTTGCCATCAGGTTTAGAATAAACAAATTAATGCTAGAAACAGTTTCCTAAAAGATAATAAGGAAATGGGCAAACAAAAATGAACATTACAAAGAGGAAAATTACAATCTCTGTGAACAGATTAGTTTTTTATTTTTATTTTTTGGATGGAACTTTTTATAGGCAAGAGTTTTAAAATAATAAAATTTGGCTAAGTACTTGTTTGAGTCATCAAATAGTTATCTTTATATTGGGACCAAATTGATATTTAAATGAGTTTTATTATAAAGAGCAATTGTGAGAGTATTTACTAGTGACTAGTGCATTTCTTTAATTGGGCTGAGGTAAGGGAGAGTGTGATTCATCCCTAATGGGAGCGATTTCAGGCAGGCCATTATGGGGGGTGTGGAGGATTCACGGAGGTCCCTGTATTTGCCGCGCCATCACTGAAGGGCTTCCTTGGTATCCCAGCACCTCGTATGTCCATGTACTTGGGCATGTTCACAGTCCACTGCCTTCCCTGGCCTATCCCCAGGGCCGCTACACTCCGGCTGTCACCTTGTACACTCTGTCTGCTCAGCTAGATACAGAGCCTGTGTGCAGTAGAGGCTCTTGATAAGTATGTTTACTTTTGATAATTTCAAAGTCTCTCGGTACAGAAATTCAGACAATATCCTGAAGCATAGGATGAAAATAGAGGCACAAGCAGAAAGGGCAATTCAGAATGTTATTGAAATCAGCTCCTACTTTCACATAATGGTGAGAATCTTTGGTCCCTAAGGATTAAAAATGATAGCTATATCATTTACTTTGAAATACAGATGCATTTAAATTTAAAAAAATCATTTATAACATAACTTTAAAATGATACTTGGTTTTGTACCATGGTGTTTTAGTTATAATTACTACCAATCTAATACTATGATATTCTAGTGATATTCTAAAGACTAACTTGGTTTTTTTAAAAAATGCAGTTATTTCACAAAATCTGGAATATTCTAACATAATTTTACTTAGACTTGAAAAATCTTACATCTAAATGAAATAATTTTGTTCATATATATGTATATATATCAAAACAGGGTTTTATGATTATATTTATGATATAATTACTTTTTATTGTTACATGCAAAATTTTGAAAATATATTCAAGATCATAAATGAGCACCTATTTTTCTTTTTTTTGGTACTGGGGATCGAACTCCAGTCCTTGTGCTTGCACAGCAGGCAGCGAAACCACTGAGCTAAATCCCCGGCCGGTACTAAGATTCTTGTAGTGTTTGAAGGGTGGTACATATAATGAGATAATATTTTTTCTCATAAAATTAGAGTTCATATTCAGAAACACACTATATGCACAGATAAAATAATGCAGTGGATTCCATGAAGTACTTTAAGTTTTGAAAAATAGGTGCTTTACATAGAACAGTTTCAGTTCTATGTGAAATGATTTACAACAGATTAAAAGATATGTAATGAACTCATTTTAATGTTCTTCCATATTAGTTCTCAAATTTAAAACTTTGTGCTCCTAAGTCTTCCACTTCCTTTCTGGTCTTTTATTTACTATAGACACTGTAACAGGTGGGCACTTATTTAAAGGCAATGTTACCATATTTCTAACAACATGTAACAAATAAATTTCATGAATGTCACCTATTAAAGGAAACATCTTTCCTAAAGAATATCTAAATGATATTAAAACATCAAGAAGATTTATTATCTGGAATTTGAAATAAGCAGATTTAACAACCTACATATGTCTTTTTGGAAGAAAGACCTAGAGCTTAAAGGAAATAGTATAACGATTTAGTGATGTAGAAAAATACCAAATTTAATGTAAAGAAACAGATCAGATCAAACAGGCCATAACTTCCTTTACCATTTATCTGGGGGACATAGCTTCATGGTATTTTATATTTAAATATAATATAAAGTGTATATAAAGATATATAATACAAAATATACATCTTGTGGCTTACTTTAGCACTATTATTAAAATTATGTTTCTCCTCAACATTTGTAGGTTTTAAGGTTTCTAGCAAAGTGTTATGTGTTTTTTCAGGAAATAATAGGAATTTAACACTAGGTTGATGAAATTGTTCTTTTAGAAATGCTTCTTAACGTATAAAATACTGAGATCCAAGAAGATATATGTTTAAATTGGACAGTAGACAATGGAAGCCTATCTTGACAGTGGTCACCCTAATAAATTTTCTAGTTATTTCAGTAATGTTACAATTGTTGAAAAATATTCTAAGTAGGGGTGTAGCTCAGTAATAGAGCACTTGTATAACATGCACAAGGCTCTGGGTTTGATCCACAGAAACAAGTGCATGCACACACACACACACACACACACACACACACACACACACACACACACAC
>NW_004624819.1:7223965-7282071 GCF_000247695.1 Heterocephalus glaber | reverse complement strand
TTATAGGGATGGCAGTCTTGGTTCAGCATTGGAAGATCCACCTGCAAAAGTCATCATTTTAACAGAGGAAAGGAAAAAGCCATATGATTCTGTCAGTAGTTGGAGAAAAAGTATTGGATTAAATTCTACAGCTGTTCATGGCAAAAGCTAGCAGAAGACTAGAAGTATAATAGAACCTTCTCAACAGATCAAAGACATGTACTCCATACTTCCAGCAAAAACGCCTTATATGAATGGAGAAGATACAATGCTTTCTCCCTAAGGTGGGGAACAAGGGCAGGAGGGCCTACTCTTCATCTGTCCATTAAACTTTGAAAGACAGGCCCAAACAAAAATAGTCTGGCAAAAAAAATAGCATAGGATTGGCAAGAGAGAAGTAAAATCTTTATATGTAAATGAAATGCTCATCTACAGAGAAAATACTGAGAAATCTCTAGGAGCCCCTAGAACTTGAATTTGAATTTAGCAGGATTAGAAAACACAAGATATATATAAAAATTCAGGTCTATGTATACTTGCTATAAACGAAGAATTGGATATTGAAATTTAAAATTATGTAAGAGTACAAAGGACCTAGAAAAGTAAAAAGAAAAAGAAAAAAAACAGTGTTGGAAGACATTTAGTACCTAATTTTAAGACTTCCTCTAAAGCTACAGTAATCAAGGCAATGTTGGTGTAAGGAAAGACACAGAGATCATTGGAATAAAACAGAGAATCTAGAAACAGAACCACACATATATGGTCCACTGAGTTTTTGAAAGATTATTTAACATTAACATTTTATAGAACATAAACTCAAGAGCAGAGGAAAAGATAGTGTTTTCAGCAAATGGCACTAGAACACCTGGTATCTGTATATAAAAAATTAACCTCAACCATTGATTTCCATACATAAAAATAACTTGAAAGGATCTATGAACCTAAATATGAAAGACTAAAACTATAAAACTTTAAGAAGAAATTATAGGGGAAAATGTTTATGAATTTAGAGTAGGCAAGAATTTCCTAGGATATAACAAACTTGATGTATAAAAGAAAAAATTGATACATGAGATTTTATCAAAATTTCGAACTTTAAATGACATCGTTAAGAAAATGAAAAGTAGTCCTTAAACAGACCATATTTATAATGCATATAACCTATGACCAGAATATATAAAGAACTCTTACAGCTCATTAATAGACAACCCAATTAAAGAGTAGACACAAGAAGATGATAAATAGCCAGTACGGCACAAGGAAAGGTGTGCCACACTAGAATCAGAAAAATACTAATCAGTACAATACCAAGATTGAATTATACACTCATTAGGGAGATGAAGTTAAAAGTTTTAAAAGAACAAATGGCAGCTTAGGTGTGAACAAGTTAGAACTTTCTAATACTGCTAATGTGAATTTTAGAAAACATTTTGGAAAACAATATAGAAATTATTTGTATTACTGTTAAGAACCAACAGTTCTGTTCTTAAGTTTTTACTTAAGAGGAATAAAAACACATGTTCACAATAGATTTGTACATACAAGTTGAGTATCCCTTATCTGAAATTCTTGGGACCAAAGTGTTTCAGATTTTCGTTTGAAATCCACTTGATCTGCAAAGAGGATAGCTACTCCTGCTTTTGGGGGGGGGGTTCCTGTTGCATAGAGTATTGTTTTCCACCCTTTAACTTTCAGTCTGTGAGTTTCTTTTTGAATTAAATGTGTTTCTTGTATGCAGCATATTGTTGGATCTTGCTTCTTCACCCATTCTGCCAGTCTCTTTCTTTTGATTGGTGAATTGAGACCATTAACATTGATGGTTATAACTCATACATATTGACTTATCATTGTCATGACTTTTTCTTTTTGTTGGATTCTCCCCCTTTGCATTTAATTTCTTGTCATACCCGATGGATTCATTTTGCTGGGCCTCCTGGGGTTGTGATCCTCATTGTCTTTTCCTAGGATATTATCTAAAATTTTTGGAGTGCTGGTTTGGTATTCACGAAGTTCCTAACGTGCTCTTTGTCATGAAAGTATCTTCTTTCTCCATCAATTTTGAAAGATAATTTTGCAGGGTACATCAATCTGGGTTTGAGGCTGTTTTCTTTTAGAGCTTGAAATACATCACTCCAAGCTCTTCTTGCCTTGAGGGTTTGCATTGGGAAGTCTGCTGTGATTCTGACGGTCTTTCCTTTGTATGTGATTTCTTTATGAAATTCTTAGTATGCTATTATTGCATCTTATTTTTACCCCAATATTGCTGTCCAACTTTATTATTTATACTGTTTATCATAAGGGGCTCTAAATGAATTTTTATAGTCCTCCAAATAAAATTCAACCTTTGGGTTTATTTAAAAGAACAGGATATGATTCTAGAGGAAATTGAAATATGATTTTGAAGTATTTAACTGGCTATTTATGGGAATAAATATATAACCTCACAAAGTAACTGTTTCAGGAAAGAAAGGAATTATTTGGGTATAGTGTATGTAGTGATGTGTTTTATCTTTTTATTTACTTGTGAATCAACTACTGTAATAGCATGAAAACATTTTCTTTGCATCAAGAAAATTTCAAATTATTCTAGTTTTATTTCAATTTGTTTGGTGGACTTTCCATTTGGCTTTTGCAGTCTCAAAAGCAGTGGTTAAAACCCTGATTTAGAGGCTTGTCCTTGGTCTTTAATTGCAGACTTCAACAGAAGCTTTACATTTTATCAATTAATTTGAGCACCATATATTGTAAAGATTGCATTGAAAGCCACAAAAGTAACTTTATTTTCTTGCTTTTATGTCCTGGATTAGACCATATGTGTTTGCCTTACTGGCTATTTAATTGTTATCAGTTGAGTGCATATTGGATGTCAGATGCTCACTCTGTCATGTTTAGTTTTCCTAACATTTGAGAGAAGCATTCAACTCTGGTAAGAAAAGAAATTGTGTTTTAATACAAGCCTCTTTTAAAAAGAATTAGGATGTGTTATGTACATGTACCAACTTTCCACAATGAAAGTAATCACTGTGTACTACAACAAACATGGACTACAGAACCAACAATTATTTTAAAGCCAACTTTAGAGAATTGATTGCAGGAACACTTACTCAAAGTGTTATTCATACCTCTTATTCCACTTTGGCCACTACATTCCTCATGTGATCTCAAAGCAACAATCTAATTTCATTTGTGCATCCAAACATCACAATGATTATTAAACACCTACTGCCTTCCAAAGACTATTCTAAGGATTGGGGAAAAGTTTGTAAGTAAGAAAGAGTCCCCACGTAGTTTGCCTTGTGTTGAGGGGATGACAGTAATTCTTGAAGGTGCTACAAATTACCTTTGACCACTGTTTCTGATCATTGACGAAATGTAAGTAATGATCTCTGGGTAGTGGAATGTCACTAACATAGTTTGATGAGCTTGGTAAATGGTGTCATAGAAGCAAGTACCATACTACTTACCAGTTTGAGCAAATCGAGAAAATTTGGATGTCTGGCACTTCATGTTCTTTAACTCATATATAAAGCTTCTGTTTAAGGGAACCTTTAACCATCCTGGACTTCTTAGGAGTTACCAAATAACCTATCATGGGAGGATGTTACTGGATGATATATGCTGTGAGAAAATAATATATGGGAAGTATAAGTATAGGAATATTTATTTGAAGCACAGTTGTTAATAAAGGCTATAGGCTTTGGGGCTCGTGGTTCTAGCATTCACCATCCATTTAAAGAGTAATAAGAATAACATCAATTAAGTCACTAGTTTAGTATTCCTTTCTGAGAGGCTGCCTCTAGATTTTCCCCATCATCCTAAGCTACAGAAATAAACATTTAGTGCATAATTTTGTTTGTGTATTTATGAATGAGTTTCTACAAAAGCATGAAAAACTCATAGTACTAAGGAGGCATTTCAAAACCCCCTCTATTTTTAAAAGGCCATTTACTAAGTGGAGTATTCACTCATGTTTTACAGTACAGTTGTACGGGTGGTGGCTCCTGCCTTGGAGCCCTCCCCAGCATGACCTGACATGACTTCTCCTCATCAAGGGTCACACTGCCAATGCCTAGCTGCGTATCTCTAAAAGGGCAGGATTATACTTCCTATATGCACCCCTTCCATCCTCCAAGGCTGCCCCACAGCATACACAGTGCCCCATAGTGAAGCACCTCTGTGCTTTTACAAATTGACTTGGAGAAGAGGAGCTGCAAAGAGCCCTTTCTTCCATGCCCCGTGTTGCTAGACATTTGCCTTGAGTGGCTCTTCTAAGGAACCCAGGTCACCTGAGAGCCAGCACTTGCTTTCCCTAAATTCCTGTAGATCACCATGATCTTATAAGAGAGCTCTTTCACGCTGATCTCTAAGAGAGTATGAATAGCGAAGTATGTTACAAATGTGTGCCTTGTCCTTTCCTGGTCTGCCTGCTGCACTTGCCAGATTTCCTTCAGCAGTTGGTGGCATTCAGCAGCAGCTGCCTTCTCTTTCTTGCTTTTCACTTGCAGATTTGGGAGGTAAGCCAGGACTTGAGACTTTTCCCTTCTGAGCCTTCATATGGACTTATCTGAAACCCCTTCACATATTTAGGGTATCCAGAAAAGGAAAGATTAAAAACAATGATAATTTCTTCTCACTTCCCAGTGTAAATCCTATTTTATGTCTCTTTCTGTATGTGCTCCTGCTTGATCTGTTGCTCTTTTTGAACTGAAAGGTAAAAACCTTCTAGCTTTGTGTTCTAATAATAACTCCTAAGAAATAGTTCGCATGTGGATGTAAGATGCAGTTGCCGGAAAGAAAATACTACTGGGATCAGAGAAGAGGGGTATTTGTTCACCGTTTATTTATTCATTCATTCAATAATTATTGATACAGCACCTCCTACTTGTTAGACTGTGTGGGGCATAAAAAAATGAGTAAGACATAATTCTACTTCCTTAGAACACACAGTCTAGATGGCAAAATTAGAATCATACCCGGGCTCAGCAGGAATCTGAACTCCTGCTTAGGTTTTTAGACCCCTATTATGCCAAGTTTTTGTATGGAAGTGTTATTCTGTCTTCATTATTGGAAGTAATTTGAAAAATTGACACAGCATCTATTGGGAGGGAGGCAGAGGTCTCTGAAGACACTCGACATCCCTGTGGTTCCATCTTACCTGCTGCTTCCAAAGAAACTCTACGCAGAAGCCCCCTTTCATAGACTGTCTGAATTCCTTCCAAACTTCATAAATTATGATAAAAACAAAAAAAAAAGTTTGATTAACAAAAGTTCAGCCACATACCAGCAATATCACATCCAGTTCTGAGGACAGTGAGAAGGTATAGATGTCAAAACTGGTCAAAACCCTGGGGACTGAATGAATATCCAAGCCAAGGCAGCTGTAAAGCCAGGTCTGTGTAACTCTAGATGCCTCCTCTGAGAGATCCTTCTCTGTGAAGGTGGCATCTGTTCTTGGCAGTGGTGATTCAATGGGCCCTTTGTGGGTTGCTCTCCTCCTAGGCTACTCTTCTGTCTCTGGAGTAACTCCCATGCTTCCTTAAACCGCTTCCCAGGGGCAGGGCCTGGAAGGAGCAGTGTCCTCTCTCAGCACCATGGAGAACCAGCAGTGCTGTGCAGCTCTCCAGACCTCCTTCAAGGCACTTCTTAAGGACCAACATGCAGACTCAGAGGCTCCTGGCTTTCTACTGTAGTGCAGCATCCCAGACTACAGAAGGACTGCTCAGGAATCTCATGTTCCTCTTCATCCAACCTTTCATGCATCTGATATGCAACTCTGTCCATGCTGAGTCAATGTGACTGACACATGCAAAGCCAGACCTGTGCCTGCAGGCAGTGCTCCTCCTCTTTCTACATCTGCCCCATAGGAGGAAGACTCACACAGTGCTTTTGAGGCATCCTGTTCACGTTTTTATGGATTTACTATCTTCCTCATCACTTTCTATTGCTATCAGTGCCCAGCTCGCTTGACCTTCTGGCATATTTACTACTTTTAATTTTCCATGGAATGAATAATCAGATTTTACATTGCTTTTGCAGGTTGTATCTAAAATAAGGGGTGACAAGACTCTTAGGGAAGGACTCTATGCATTAGTGCACTCACTAAAGTTTCTCAATAGACCAAATTAATTGTTCCCTGTTTAAAAATTAGTTTAGTTTATGTCTCTCAGCCACATCATGTTATTTGTGTCACTGAATCCTTGGGTTAAATGATTGGAGGGATATTTTCTTTTCTTATTTCCATAGATTCTTGGCAAGGTTTGAACATGTGATTTTCTTCAATTTGTTTCTTATTTAGTCACTTGTTGGCCAAAGGGATTTCTGCAAATATATAGAATTCCTTCTCTAGGGATGACATGATCATATTACAGTAGAGTAAGAGGTGATGTTTGAAGTGATTCATAATTGCTATATTCATAAAATTCCCAGATGTGTAGAGTGACAAGAGATTTCTGGTCTTTGCAATTCCACACTGGAAAAATATAAAGCATGAATTTGTTCAGAGTCCCAGGGATGGCAGGCCCAGGGTCAGGAGAAAATCCTAATCTCTGAATCTTAATCCTTTTCTGTTTCTTCTCTCAATATTTATTAATCAGAAATATTCGTTGAATGACTACATATTTTGTAGTTATAGTTTTATGAGAAGAGTTTTTATTTCGAGTGGGTTAGCATCCTGAAGAAGACAAAGGGCCAAAATAGAAAGCATGTGGATTTTGGGTCAGGGATTTAGCTCAGTGGTTCTGCCACCTGCCTTGTAAATGTAAGGTCCCAAGTTCAATCCCCGGTACCAAAAAAAAAAAAAAAAAAAGAAAGTACATGGATTTAGAGATTTAGAGGTCAGAAACAATGACCAAATATGAATTCTATCATTTTCTAGCTTTGTGACAGAAAAGGGTTATTCTAAATTTCAGTTTTCTGATCCATAAAGTAGATATTATAATAATAAACACTTACGGGTATTGTGGCTGTGCAGATTAAATGAACTAGTGCTCCAAACACCATCTGACCCTTCATGAGTGTCCAGTAAATCCAATGCACAATTATCAGATACAGGTAGCTTTTTTTCCTCTTAATACTTAAAATAGGACCTTTCTTGTTGTGTAGTTCTATTTTAGGCTTGTGATAAACCTTATAACAAATTGGTTTGTGAATAGGCTAAAAATACATTTGATTTTTATATTTTGTTTTGCTTTCAGTCCTGACCTCATTCTCTATATGGGAAAGGAATGAGATTTAAGTGTAGATTTAAGTGTCATAGCCCAGCCTTGCTCAAAGCATGATCTTAGACCACTTGCATCAGAATTACCTGCAGGAATTGTTTTAAAAGGAACGTTCCTGGGCTCCACAACAGACCCAGTAAGAAGACCCAAGGACCTCTATTTTATAACAAACTCAAAATATGATGTTAATATTCAATTTTTAAGAACCATTGCTATAGATGAATCATCTGCAAATGCCAGATTGCTCACCCTAAAACATTACTTTGATCATGCAGTTTCCCTGTTTAAATAACCTCCGGTAGTTTTCACTGATCTTCAGTTTTGCAAGAAGTCATCTCCCCTCGGGCTGTGTGTCCTTGGCCTGGCCTTTCTTGTGGCAGGTGGAAAATGAACCTCCAAAGATGTCCATTTCCTGGGC
Organism: Heterocephalus glaber; assembly: GCF_000247695.1. The sequence goes on along the minus strand of NW_004624819.1, from coordinate 7,274,457 downwards.
CCCAGAGTCTGGAAACACGGTACCTCATGTAGCAAAGAGATTTTTAGAGGTGCTTAAATGAACAATACTGAGGTAGGGAGGTTATCCTGTATCCTTTAGGTGGGCTTAACATGATCACAGGGGTCCCTATAAGAGAATAGGGATCAGAGTTAGTACATAACAAGAGACTCGAGTGAGGCCAGGAAGGAGGCCAGAGCCACTAAAGGTGTACAACCTCGGAAAGCTGAAAAGTGGGAGGAAGCAGGTAGTCCTGTCTAAGCCTCCAGAAGGAACCAGCCCCACAGACACCTTAACTTTAGCCCAGTAAGACTGATTATGGATTTCTCCTCTCCAGAACTACAAGATAGCAGACACAAGGGTTTTAAGCCACCAAGTTTGTGATAACTTGTTACAAATCGCTGGTTACAAAAACAATAGAAAATGAAATTATTTCTCCCCAAGACCTCATCTCTGCTGAACCTTGGCTGCCTTACACTTGCTTATATCTGAGCTCTGCTCATTTCCCATCTACCATGCATACTCACCCTTTGTTCTCCTGTTCAGTCGTTATTCTGATTCTTCAGTGTTTGGAGAAGGTTTGAAAACTCTCAGAGTCTCATTGTCTTTATATATATCTACCTCATCAGATACTTCACATAGAAATGAATGGCCGTGGTGACCAAATCAGAGTAAAGAATTTACAGGTGTTGGCAATCTTTTAAATAGAAATGACAATGGTACTTATTCTAATGATTGATCTCACAATTACGTAAGATGATAAATTTACTATGTGCTAACAGAATACCTAGCACATAGTAAAAGTTCAATGTATGTTAATTGTTATTATTGATGATTGGCACTTAATTTTCTTTTTATTACTCATATTCTGTACATAAAGCTTGAAATACCTGTTACTTTATATATGAGATTAATGAGAAAAATGTAAGAGAAAACTTGACATATACTTAACATTTAATGTCATGATTTACTATTAACTGTGCTGTGGGATGTGACTGCTACAGGCTTTTAAGCTCGTGTTTGGAGCAACATTTACTCTTCAAGAGCATGTAAGAGCGGGTGGAGGATTTAGCTCAGCGGTTTCACCGCCTGCTGTGCAAGCACAAGGACCCAAGTTTGATCCCAGGTTCCAAAAAAAAAAAAAAAGAGCATGTAAGACGCACACAAAGCCTGCCTGACTCCTTCTGTCTTTCCTTCTTTTCCTTCCTTCCTATTTTTCATCTCAGATGGTTGTATGAATAGTTTGATATTTAAATACTTTGAATATATTGGGTTTTGGAACAACTTTCAAAAAATCTGATTCAATTCATTGTCATTAATCATTGGCTTCCTTTATACAACCCTTTGTGCCATTTTAGTGCAGATGAAAGCTCTCCGGTTGCAGCTAATTTGAATTCATTTTTTAACTGAAAGTTCATGAGCTGCTATGCTAAAATTAAGGTTGGCTACATCTTCTGCACTTCCTTTGTCTGCTAACGTAATATGATTTTTAAGTAATTGAGTTTCTTTTAACATACTTTTTTATTTAGAAACAGGCTTTTTTACAAGTCTTTTCTTTCTATAAATACTTATGCATTTTATATCCATGTTTTCTGTGTGGCTTGCTCTGTAGTTATTTTAAAGAAACTTGGAATTATTTATTTTTAAGGTTCATATGACCAAGAAAATGTGATGTAAAAATATAGGAAAAATTGGTGATAATGACTACTTTTGTTGTTAAAAGAAAGGAAAGACAGACTCAAGCTAATACCTATAAGAAAAAAAGGATAAATATACTTGAATGTAATAAAGAACTGCCTCAGAATTTATCCTTGCCATTTTATTTTACTCTTTAAAGCAAAGAAAGATAACTTTCTCTTCTTTTTTTGTTGGACCTCTTTTATTCCAAGAAAGAATTTAATAAATAATATGGAAGATTAAACTTACTTGAAAGGCAATTGAGAATTTCCCCTGTAACTTGTGGGGCAGTCTATTCTTTGTGAACTGTTCCTAAAATATAAAAGGGGAAGTACAGTGGCGTAGGCTTTCATTGGAAACTTTACCAATGGGAAAATTGTCTGTCTTGCTTTGAAGAGACATTCTGACTCTGGACTCAGATATGCAGCACAATGGCTTTAATATGAGAAATGAAGTCATTAGACAGAGTGTTCAACATTTGTCCTACTGAGAGATGTATGCCACTGTGTTCCTCCTGGGCCACCAGAAAGTGACCCAATACCTGACTGAGAAGGGAGTCGGTGCAGATGGAAGCCCATACTGCCTTATAGAATTGGTGACCTGTGATTTTACTCATGAATAAATGACAGCTCACATTTGTACTAAACGTGCTCTCTCACCATGGGCCTCTCCTCATTAACATAAGATATTTGAAGTCAATAGAGAATATGTTATTTAACTTAACATAAACTTAAGTGCGGAAATACAAATATGGTATTATACTTTTTTAAATGGTTCTATTAGAGAAGAGGAAAAAAATAAACAACTAAGTTTAATCCTAACAATCTATTGCTTCTCCTAAGATGAAATTAACAGCTATCTTAAAGAATATATTAAAAATTGATTTCTTATTTAATAAAATGTAGTTTTAACTTATAATTTTCCTGGTTTTATTTTACCTAAGGGAGATTAATTTTTTTAAAATCCCATAATGCCCAGGCATGGTGGTGCACACCTGTAATCCCAGCAGTTGGGAAGCTGAGGCAGAAGGATTGCCACCAGTTCGAGGCCAGCCTGGGCTACATAGTGAGTGCAGAACCAGCCTGAACTATAAAGCGAGACCCTGCCTCAAAAAACAAAACAAATCAAAAAACGAAAACAAAATCCCATAACAGAGAATCATGGTATCTTCAAATAGATACATTAGAAAATCACAATCTAATTGGTCACAAAATGACACTAAATTATATTCAATTATCTTGTATACTGATTTTAGAGAATTGATTCTCAATTATGAGTAGATAAATAATAATCCGCCAATAAGTATATGATTTATGAATTTTTTGTATATTAGTAAAGGTGGAATAGCAATAATCTTCCCTCAAAACTGGTTAGTTATATTGCTGTTTGGGGGGAGCATTTCAGTGATTAATCTAAAAACATTATATTGGATGTGGCATGACCTTTCTTGAATGAATGCAGTAGGAAAAAAAATTTCCACAAGCATTATTTTAAGTCAAAGTAGAGAGTACAATGCTGGTTACCACAGACTGAGTAGGAAGATTGGAGTGGAAATGGCAGATACTGATCAATGGTTACACAATTTGTTAGGAAGGAACAAGCTTTGGTGATCTAAGGAATAGGTGCTATAAGCATTAGTAATGCATTATCTATCATAAAATTACTGAATGTAGATTTAACATGTTTTAACAACAAAAATAAAAAGTATGTGAAGTGATGGGTTGATTAGCTTGATTTTCTCATTACCACAATATAAACATATTAAAATGTAACAGTGCACCCCATAAATATATACAACTGCCAATTAAAAATAAAAAAGAATTAAAGAATGAGAAACTAGAGACATTTATAGCTAAATGGTTGCACATTGAGGCCATACTCTTAAGTGAAATAAATAGGGTACACATGTGTAAATACTGAATAGTTTGCTGTGAGAAGCTGAAAGTGTAAATAAGGACAAAATGTATACTAGATAATGTGAACTAGGAAGAAAAGGTGCAAAGGGGAAGGGTAAGTGGGAGGCATAGGGGAAAGGAAAGAAGGAAAAGGAATAAATATGAGAAAAGGAAAAATGGAAACAAAGTCTTTGTAAATAGGGAAAGGTGGAGGGGTCGAAGAGAGGGCAGGGAAAAAAATAAGAACCAAGACATAGCGTGTAAAAGTACAAATTCCCAATGATGAATGTCATCATATTGTATACCTAAAATGTACCATAAACTTAATAAATAAAAAAAGAATTATTTTAATTACCAAAGATAATGTTACTAAGTTATTTTTAACCACAACCCACATTGAACATTACAATATTTGAATTTTACAATGAAAATAATCTGTAAAATCATCAAAACATTTATCAGATAATTTATTATATAAGAAAAATTGATGTACCATAGTCCAAGCTTTCTTCCTATAGTTTCCTAAAATACTTCACTCCCAAAGTAATTTATATGCTTGATGAATGGATTCATTGTATATAAAAATTCTCACTTCACATAATGTAAGAAAAAATTGAAATTCAGTTAAAATATTTCATTGATAATAAGTAACTTAAATGTGTCAAGTACTTTTAAGCTATAGATGAAATATATTTCTTAATATTACCACATTCTCACAACAAATAAATACTCTATATAAATTAAGTTGAAATCAATGTCTGCCAACTGATACTCCTCAGTTCTTCAGAATCTTGGATTGGTGTATTAGGTAGCTCCTGCAACAACCGTAATAAGGTAGACTGTCTAAAGCAAGGGACCTTCAGGAGGCATTGGCTCTTCTTCACAGGTTGGCTGTGGTTAGGTGGGCTGTTCACCAAGGTAAGATGCACTTAGCTGGGCTTGGCTTTAAATGGCAAGTTGGGTTTAGGTCCTCTGCACCTTTCTTTCACCTTCCTTGAACCAGGAGCTATGTGAGACATACTAAATATGATCAAAAAATACAGTGGATGTTTAAATTGAAAAAAGAATTATTACAGTAAAGGTCATGTTGCCACTAATCTCCCTCAGAATATCCCCCCTGGCTTTGAACTCCTTGCCATTCTTGTCAGTTTCTGAAGCAGTTCTGGAAGTCCTTTTTCATGAGTGTCTTCAATTGCATCCTCCGGGAGGCCTGGAGGTCCTGAACTGATTCAAAACATTGACCTTTCATGGACATTTTGACTTATGCAAAGAGCCAGAAGTCACACGGTGCCAGATCTAGTCAATAAGGTAGATGGAAACACATTGTAATGTTTTTGACAGAAACTGCCATACCAAGGCTATGTGACACAAAGCATTGCCATATGGAGGATAAAACTACCCATTTCACAGGCCATTTTCTATGTACATTGTTTCTAAAATACTCTAATAAGCCTTTATTATATCTAGAGTTCACTGTAGTGTTACAAATTCAGCCTACACAATGTTATCAAGGTGAAAAACAACAGACAATCAACAACACTTTAATGTTGGACATATTTTTCCCCACAAGGAGAACTGGATGATTTCTGCTGAGAACTTTGAACCTTGGTCTCAGGATCATAAAACCATAGACCCAAGTTTTATCTCTGGGATGATATTTCTTAAAAAGCTGGAATCTGAAGCAGTGTAACTGCACAACTCCAGAGAAGTGCATCATTCATAATCCATGAGTTATGACACACTCTGAAACACACTTTCTCTCCACCACGGCTCACAAGTTCCTGACTGCACTGAACAAGTTGAAACTTGCCACGCGCTGTTACTAAGGTTTGACAGCCGGCTTCTCTCTTATCCTGAAAATCCCTGTCTTTCCATTGGATGGCACTCAGCAGCAGCAGCATTCACTGTCATTTTTAGGTCACGTCTTACAGTCTCATGGCAAAAGGAAGAAAGAGTAAACACATCAAAGCCCAACTTGGTAAGAATGTTTTAAAAATGTATTTCTAAATGAAAACTAATTTTATATGTATGTGGAGCATATAATTGATGTTTTGATCAATGTATGCATTATGAAACTAGTGAGTCAACCTACTGGACATGCCTATCAACTCACCAACTTACCATTTTACCATTTTTGTTTTTGTTTTTTGGTACTGGGGGATCAAGCTCAAGACTTTGCACTTGCAAGGCAGGTGCAGTGCCACTGAGCTAAATCCCTGGCCCACTAACTTACCATTGTTTTGTTGTAACTGAGACTTGATACCCTTCGACCCATCAATATCTTCCCTCTCTCCATCTTACACCCTCCCCTCAGCTCCTGATAACCATCTTTCTACTGTCTGTTGCTATGGGATTAACTTTTTAAGATTCTACACACAGGTGAGGTCACACAGTGTTTCCCTCTCTGTGCTTGGCTTATTCCATTTAGCATGATATCTCCCAGTTGTCACAAGTAACAGAATTTACTTCTTTATTTAAGGTTATCTAGCATTCCATTGTGTGTATATGCCATATTTTCTTTATCCATTCATCAGTTAATGGGCATTTAGGTTGCTCAGCCCTGAGATTGCTCATATAGTAAAGCTATTTTTAGGTTTTTTGTTTGTTTAGGATCCTCTCTAATTTACACAATGGCTGTATCAATTACCATTCCCTCCAACAATGTATAAAGTCACCCTTTTCTCTACATGTTTAGCACCAATTTTCCTTTTGTCTTTTAGTAATAGTTATAGTCAGGTGCATGAGATGATATCTCATTGTGGGTTTAATTTACATTTTTTCTGATAATTCTGCAGAGCAAAAGAAATGATTAGCAAAATGAAGAGTCAATCTAGAATGGAAAAAAAAATATTTGCAAACCCTAGGGGATACTATCCAAAATATATAACTCAATAGCATGAAAAGAAAATAAAAATACAAAAACACAAAATGAGCAAAAGATCTGAGTAGATATTTCTCAAAAATAAAGATATGAATGTTCAGCATTTATATGAAAAAGCACTCAGCAAGACATTTCAGTCCTCTGCTCCTGTACTTTCTCTAACATTCCACTTAGCAAAGGTACATTACCAAGCCTAACATTCACAAAGAGAAAAGATGCTTGGATTCTAGCAAGAGGTTTCACCACAGTTCACAGCATTAGGCACAACTATGGGAGAGAATAGAGAACTGGGAAAGGTAATGCAAACTCCTGTGCTCCGCCTTCTAGATCACAACTATCCACTTGCTTCCACCCACAAAATACCTCAGTTTTAATAATCCCCTTTCAAACAAAGATCTTTCAATTATCATTAGTTTATGGAATCAGATTCAAAATCCAGGATCTAATGACTCATGTCAGTTGCAGACGTAGCTCCTCTTGGTCTGGAGATCTATGAATTCAGTCCTTCTCTCCCCAGCACATACTCACACCACATTCTCTATGCCCTGCTCTTCTCCTGTTTTGAACAGCTCTTTGTCCTGTTCAAAGTCAGGTGCCATGAGGGCCACATAGCTGTCATAGATAACTACATATTTGCCTCTGCTCATTTTTGTATCATTTATCTTAGGAAGTTTTACAGTATATTTAAATGTTAATGAAGCCAGCTTCCATATCAATTTTATGATATTCATATCTTATCACAATACTTGTAGTTAAGTATTTTTTCATAAAACGTGTCTTGATTTTATTTATGGGGTAAAGTAGAAAACAGAGAGTGAGGTAGACATAGAGAAGAAGGAGGAGGATATATAAAATGTGTTACTTATAGCTGAGGTGAAAAAAGTTGGAAAAGGTATTATTTTAGAAGGGAAAAATAAATGATTGACAGGAAAGACTGAAGAATCTGCCTTCAAAGTCCCTCAGATTCAAGACAGCTGCAGGCCCTGTGTCCTCACTCAATTGTAGTAGTTCTGGGGCAGCAATTGATTCTCAGACTTTCTTCCAGAATCCAGATATTCTGATGCATAAAATAATTTTATCCTTTAAGTGATTGTAACTGTAGTGCTATTATACTTTAGGCTAACAACTAAATATTTCATTTTGGTATTTTTCAGTATATCTAAAACAAACTGGAAAGCCTTTCAATTCACATCTTTCTTGAAGTATTTTATTTTTCTTGTTCTTTTTTTCCCGTTCTGCTAACATATTGAATTATTACATTTTTTGTCAATTAAAAGACCTTGCATAGCAACATGAAAAAGAATTTTTATAGAAGAATTAGGGCAACTGAGATGTCCCTCCAGTAGGTGAGTGGATCAACAAACTGTGGTATATCCAGATAATGGAATGTTATTCAGCACTAAAAAATGAGGTATCATCAGGTGTAGTGGTAATCATTACTAAGTAAAAGAAGCAGATCTGACAGGGCTACTTACTGGATGATTCCACCTGTGTGACATTTTGGAAAAGATGGAAGTACAGAGACATGAGATCAGTGGATTCCATGGCCTGGGGGGAAAGGATGTTGATTAAGCAGAATACAGAGGCTGTGCTTCACCTGTGAAAGTACTCAGTTGGCTACCATAGTGGTAGATACATGTTATTATACATTTGTCCATACCCATAGGGTGCACTACACCAAGGATGAACCTTAATGTGAACTATATATAGCCTTTGGGTGATAATGATGTGTCGATGCAGGTTCATTGATTATAATTAATGTTCTGCTTGAATGGCAAATCTCCCTAGTTGGGCAGAAGGTGAGTATGGAAACTCCATGCTTTCTAATCGGTTTTGCTGCAAGACTAAAATTGCTCTCAAAATTCAATTTATTCTTATATACTGTAAAAAAATTAAAGATCAATATGGCCATTATGAAATGGTTATAACTTTGGGAATTGTAGAAATCAGTTCTTTGTTGGGCAATTCCATGGAGTAAATCTTTTCAGAGTCTGAAAAACAATAGTGCTTGGTCTGAAGGAGTGAAGCCACCATTTGTGACATATGCTATGGGGCCAACAAATAAGGTACAAAAGGAACGAATCTTAAATTTTACCACATCCTATTCTATCAAAGAACTTTGTAATAACTTCTCATTTTGGTTTCATTCTGCTTTGATTCTATTGCTTCTGAACTTTTTTCATTTCATAAAACAAACTGTGAGCTATTGCTGCTTCCCGAAAATTCCTTTTAAAAATCTATTCTCTATTAGACATGATAATACAGACACCACTTTTACAAACGTGATATTTAAAGAAACCCGCAGTCCCCTAAATAATTTTCTTCTCTATCAGAGAAGGCAACAGAGCAACAGATGGTATGTTCAGTGAGCCGAGAATTTAGGACTGAGAAGCTATTAATTCTCTCAACAGCTTTTCTACTATTTTATGGCCCCAGAAACTGATGTCATTCAGAGACTGCCTCATATAAGATAAAGCTATAAAATGAATTGATTCTTATATTTTAATAATGTTTACAGCATTCTAAATTTAGGCTATATTAGTTATCTATTTCTGGATAACAGACTTTTGTAAGCTTAGTAGCTCTAAAATGTATTATCTCACAGTTTCTGTGGGTCAAGCATCCAGGCAAGACGTATTCAGATCCTCTGCTTAGGATCTCACTCACTTGAAATCAAGCCACTTACCAGAGAGATTGTTTTTCCAAAATTTTATTACAGTAATTTCATATCCTCAATAATTTTTGATGTCTTCCTTGGATAATGATGTCTGTAGAGAACCGCTATGATTTTTCCTACTACCTTCAGTTAAAAAATATTCCTTGAGCACCTCTCATTTTCCACTTGAAGACATTGGAAATAGGAGATGCATAGGAGGGCCTGATGACCAAAAATGTATGCTGTACTGGTAAATCCTACTGGGAGAAAGATGCTAAGGGAGACCAGGTTGGAATCATTGTGAGAGGAGGAAGGAAACTCAAGAATGGCTGCCAGGATCCATTTGTCTTGAGAGAAACTTCTCCACTAATGAGGAAGTGGAAATTCACTGTGGATGATAAATTTACAGTAGGAAGCTGTTGTGTTGGGAGACTTGCAGTGAAATCTGTGAAGGTCACCTGAGTTGACAAAGGCCACAACAAGACAGTAAATTTCAGATGAGATCCTAGTGAAAGATCAAGTCCAACAGCAGTTTTATGATGTTGTCTGTAGAGGATACTGGGGAGATTCATGCAAGGGATGCTTAGGAAATATAGCCTCAGCCTGAGGGAGATGTTACCCTCCCACAAGGGAGATGAAATTCTGAGGATCAAGGGTGGATGTAGACTTTCCCAAGCATAGTTATGCTAAGAGATAGATCCTAGGAAACTGAATTGTGTGCTTAAGTGCCAAGCTTTTGTACCATTTTTATGCCTGAGTTCTGTGTAAAACCCTGAGAATTTCAGGTGCTAAGTCCTGTCAGCTCTTGTTTTCTTTTCAGTCATTTTGTTGTACTTCTAATCCTTACTTTATTGATACTGCAATTGTCCTTTTGGAGGGAGATCTAGGAATTGTTCTAAGACCTATGATGAGTGTGGAGGTCACAGTCTAGTGCTTGCGATAGAACAGAATTTGTTGCTGAAGAACATCAAGAGTGCTTGAAAGTGTGAAGATGACTTTGGTCACCTAGAAAGGACAAAGGAGAGTTCACATTGTGTCCTTCCCAAGAGTGGAGACAAAGTGTTGAACTTCAGTTGGCTTCATCTGGGATGTAAGATTGCCCGAGAAATGAGTTCTCAGAGGAACTCTGTGGTTAAGATCTCCAGGGTCACATCAGAGCAGACCGTGATTCCTTTTCTTTGGCCTTGCTAATAATACGGACTGACCAGGAAATCTTTGCAGTTTCACCAAAGAGATGAAGCTCTGACTTCCTACCACCTTTAGGAACTGGCCTGTAAGAGAGTTCCAAAAGTAAAGGACAGTATTTTTTCACATAAAAGAGGGAGAATGCAAATGTCTCAGGACAGTGTTCCTCAAACTTACCTGAGCATGTGAATCATGTCAGTGCACAGGTAATGGGGGAAAAAATAGAACCAAAATATATCATGTACAGGTACAAACACCCAATGATAAATGTAAACGAATTGTATACCTAAAATGTACCAATAAAAAATGTCAGGATTTTTTAAAATGCAGGTTCTGGTGCAGTCAGTCAGAGAGATGGAGGGTGTAGGAATTTGCATTTCTGAGTTCCCAAATGATGCAGATACTGAGCACTAGAATGGGGAAGATATACATTAGATGAACTGATTACGGTCTTCACATACTGAAAAGCCACAGGATAAGAAGGAACTGGATTTACACTCATCCGACTGAGTAGGAGTAGTGAAAGAGCTACAAAGAAAAACAAAACTCAAAAAACAAATACATTTGCTGAAATTTATCCCCTCTAAAGAATATGACACGAAAGGACAGGAAATGAGACTCTTGATAGGAGACAAACCTATTTTCATTATCCCTAACTCTAAAGGATATGATCATCTGTTTTAAGATTTTTGGGGTCACCTAACACTAGCTGGTTAAAGAATTCTGCCTGCTACACCCATACACCCAACTCCTACCCTCTTTATGCACTAACTTTTACCATAAATGTTTATATTTTTTAAAAAGTATTACAGTAAAAAACACATTGGCATTAATCTCTTCAAATACTACCCCCCATGTGGAATACACAGATCCCCTTGTTCTTACTGCTTTCTGAAGCAGTTCCGAGAGTGCTCTTTTGTGAGTGTTTTTTTGTTCTGCTCTCATGGCTGCTTCATTGTCCCTGAATCAATTCAAAATGTTTACTTTTCATGGTCATTTTGTCTTTGGGAAGAGCTGGAAGTCACTTGGTGCTAGATCTGATGAATAAAGTGGTTAAGGACACACTGTGATGTTTTTTACAAGCCTGCCTTGTAACTCAGCAAAAGCATTCACTGGATTTTTGATCACACTTTATAAAAACAAAAAAGAGGATTTCCAGAACTGCTCTGGAAAGTGGCAAGAATGATGGGATAAGTGTGTTTGAAATGAGAGGGAGTATTTTGAAGTGAATTAATTGCAATGTGTCTTTTATGATAGTAAATGTTTAAAGATTTAAACCTGAAAAAAACACCAAAAAAAAAAAAACGTAAGCCTGCCCTTTTTTTTGGATTGACTCTTATATATCTGTTACAGGCTCTCCTTTTCTTTTACACACTAGGGAAGGAACTCAAGGTTGGGTTGAGGATGTATTCTATACTTGGATCTCAAGTATCCTAGAATGACTTTTTATTTTCAGGAGAATGGATAGAAAACCTGTCTAAAGATGGAATGATGATGCAGGGCTGATTAGAAGATAACTTCAGTAGCCTTTATTGTAACAGTCATTTGAATATTTACTGCATTGCAATTCAAGGATCACAAAAATTTGTATTTCTCTTAAAACTCAAAGCAGTAAAGCTTCCCTTGAATTAATAAAAGCTTTTGTAATGTGCAACGTTGGAAATAGTTTTCAAAGTTCATCGGAGTTGCAAAAGTTCTACTTGACTTGCTCACATACACAGATGTTCCTTCCCCTGCCCCTCTTTATACTGCTATTTATATCAACTGTTCTACAGGAGATCAGCTTTCTTCTCAGTACGTGATATAAATAAACACAATTGCTGAAGTGTGATCTGCTCAAGATTTCCAGGTAGCTCAGGGCTGCTATTTGGTTATTTATATTCATTATTGGTACTGAGATATTGTTGATATTAGTATGTTAATACTTTTTATGTAAAATGCAATAAATGTTGCATCTAACCCAATGACATTTGGATTAAAAATGTCACTCTCCTTAATAACCGGGTGAGTCCAATTTGGACATTGCAGGGATGTTCAGAAACGTGCAGTCATGATGGTGTTTTGAAGCTGTGCCCTTGAGTTAGTTTTCCCTGAGAATGATGTCCAAATGCAGAAAGGAACTCAGTAGGGCACAGCTGTCTGATCTGGCCCCAGTCTGTTCTGATATCTTTCAGACCTAAGGAGTGTGAACATCTGCTTATTTTCATGCACCTTGCACTGCAGGTAAAAGGAATGTGAACCATTCTTGCTTCTTCAAGAAAAACAAAAAATAGATTAAAAAAAAAACCTTTTTGCTTAAAACTGTCCATGTTAAAGCTGCTCGGTCTATCTTCTGCACAGAATTCTTCAAAAAGCTTTGATCATTTTAATCATTTTAGATGTATCTTGATCTAAAGTGCACTCAACTTCAGGTAATATGGCAGAAATCATTAAATACTTAGGAGACTCAAAGATCAAAGTATGGAACAGAAGTAGAAGTATAGCTATATACATGAAAGCATTATAAATAAGTAGGCTATAATTTTTCTCTACTAGTTCTGAGTCCAACAAATTATTGAAATATTTCATAATGTAAATGTTTTATTAAATATTTTCATGACTTTAGACATTAAATTTTAATTTGATTATATAAATAGAATTTTAATGGATTAAAGCCAACATTATCTTGCAACTTCATAATTTGAATTTTAAAATGAATTTATAAATATTATACATAAACACATTTTATTCAATTTTTATTATATAATAATAATAGATGAGAGAAGAACATAGGGATAGTTTGTTGAATTTAATTAATTAATATTTATAGTAATACCCACACCAAGATTATGCTGTAATAGATATAAGCCCTTTTGAAAGTCAAATCCTGTCATTTTTCTTAGTACTGTGCTTATATGCATCTTATCGATGATGGGCCACTTGTTAAGGAAATGATGCTGGATTCAGATTCAATTTCTGATTTATATTCTTATCAGATCTGTTGATCCTGAGCTCTATCTTTCTCTTTGGTGAACTGGTGATTTTAGCCTGTGCCTTATCTATTTCATGGAGCAGTATTAACTGGAGTGAAAAAGTATTGGATATGATATCAGTTGTTGTCATTGCATCTTTCATGAAAGACTAGGATTTGCTGCAGTAGCAAAAGAAAAGTATGGGCTAGATCATGGTGCATGTAAGGCTAATTGATACCTGGAAGCTTATTTCTCTCTTAAGCTTCATGTTTAAAGAACCTTGCCTAGTTGTCATCCCCAAGAGCCCTGTGCTAGTGGAAACCCCATATTAACACACTCTTCCACAGTCCCCAGTCGGGGCAAAGATGCTGGCAGATCACTCACTGGAAAAGAAAACTCTTGCAAAATGATGCTTGTAATTGAGCTCAAATTTTATTGGCCAAAGCAAGTAACATCAGAGCAAGTGGAACAATGTAGTTCTGCCAGGTACGTGGAAGGTGAGGAGAACAAGCCCATTTGTGATGAGCTGTAGTAATGATTGTAGGTATTTAAATCCTGAGATTAATTTAATGAAGAAATTGTCTTTGCCTTGCGATGGTGAAGAGAACCATTATATAACTTTCTTGTATAAATTGTGGATGTGGGCAGCCAAGATTTGAGAAGAGATGTTCTGATCTAAAATAAATAAATATCAGAATACTTTTTTCGCAGCATATACTATATTGTGTCCCTCTGATTAGGAATGCAAAATAATAGAGACACAGAGAGATAATAGACATCTAGAAATGAAGTAGAAAACAATGGTAAGAAAGGCTTTCAGAAGAATAGTATAGCTGGATGAGGAGGGTTTTTTTCAGAAACATGAGTTAAAGGCAATATTGAAGAATAGGAGGGACATGGATTTATGGAGAGGAAAGGATGAACTACAACAGAGAAAGGTAGAATTGAGCACAAAACTCTGATTTCTGGGCTATTCTTGATGAGCAAATTTATGTTGTTTTTGCTAAAATATAGGACCTTTTAATCTAATGACTCAACTTTTCTGTGCTTCTGTTTCTATTACACTTTGTTTTATTGCTTTGCCATTTGAAAGTTCAGCCATGGAAGAAATTTTCAAAAATCTGTCCATTTCTATGTGCACAATAGCTCCTTAAAACTGAAAAGATCAATTAAAAAGTTATTGGCTCTTTCATACTTCTTTTGCCATGTCTAATCAATTAATTGCTTGAATAGGGCTCTCTAGACTTAGCTATTCTTATAATATCAAATCAATAATAGGCTGTTTAAATGAAGTGAGTGTGTGTAACTTTCACACGCCTTGAAATTTCTAAAAAGTCACCTGGATTGTTATTAAATAGCAACAATCAAAATTGAGTATCAATTGGCATATTTGCATCTCTTCATTGTTTCCCAAGTTTAGCCAGAATTTGTGGAAATAATAATACAATTGTGCTTTCTTTAAAATCAGATTATATTTTGTAATTAAAGTTTTTTAATGAAACCAGCCTTATGAGCTTTATGATGCTAGTCATAGTGAGTTTCCACTTCTTCTTAAAGGAGATAGTCGGATTCATGTCCCTGGGCTGCCATACCAAATAAGCCATGAGTGGTGTAAGACAGAAATCTATTCTCTCCAGCTCTGGAGGTCACAAGTCTGAAATCAAGGTGTACCGGAAGGTTGCATTCCTTCTGAAGGACCTAGGAAAGAATATATCCTTGCCTCTTCCCAGGTTCTGGTGATTTGTGGCAGTCCTTGACATTTTTTGCATGCAGCCATGTCACTACAATCTGTCTGTTTTACCATGGCTCTGTTTTTTGGCCTGTGCCCCTGTCTCTTATTACAAATCTGTCTCTTCTTATGAGGATGCCTATCTTTGAATTTAGGGCCCACTGAAACCCAACAGACCCCATCTTAGTTTAATTTCATTTGCAGACTCTGTTTCCAAAAATGGTCACACTGGTAGGTACTAGAGGTTAGGACTTCAACATTGAGTTTTTAGGGCACCCAGTTCAACCTACAACAAAGGCATTATTGAAACTTCTGTAATTCACCGACATTTTGTAGGAATCTGGGGAATGCTTACCTCTCACCCAAAAATACAGGCAGACACTAATTTCATCAAGATCCTTTCCCTTGCTTCTGATTGCCACTTTTTCTTTTATAGTCTGCATCTCTACTTTACTTGCCCTAAGACCTGGCTCCTTGATATCAGCTTTTCTCAATTCAACTTGTCAAACTTTACCTTCTTTCCAAAGCCCTTGGGAAGCAGTTTAGATGTGCCAGAGTAGACACACTAGTGACCAAGGCTGAGTAGGTTTCCTCCTCTGCCAGGGCCCTGCCGAGGGACACTAATGGTAGCCTCATTGAAAGAAATCTGAAGCAATGGTGAAAGAAAACAAGAGCTGTATCACTCTATGAGAACATAACTTAGAATTTTTGTTTTTCCTCCTGCTCTTCAACAACTACATTGGATATACTTAGCTAAATGTTTTTGTTCAGTGTAACCCACCTCTCAGAGCAGCATCTTCTCTGTCAAAGTGACATCAATGTAATCCTGAATATAGGAAGGAGGGGAAAAGTTAGAAAATGCCATTAAAGATAATACATTGATATCTAAAAGCACCAATAATAGATCAAGATTCAGGAACATTCTTTCACATTACTTGGCTGCACTGTGTTAAACTAATATATACCATCTATTCTATGTACTAATGTAATAAAGAAACTATTAGATCAGTTCACAGAACTGCAAACCCTTTTAATTATAGTTTAAAAAAGATAATATGTTATGTTATAAATTTTGCTTAGAAGGAGATAATAATATGGCTTTGAGGTCTCTTAAGGATAATATTATTTCATAATTCTAATATATATCTGTCTTTAGGAGTTTATAAATAAAGGTCAACAACTTGGATAGGAAAATAATATATCTTTATTTTCATTAACTGCAATTGATTTTTGATATCTTCTCAATTCTGAATATAAGCCCCAAACCACAGTAGCATTGGCAGCAATAGAAATCATAAATGAGTTTTGAATAACATCACAGATATTGAATATATAACAAATGTAATTTTTTTTTTTTATTACTGGGGATCAAACTCAGGTCCTTGCACTTGCGAAGCAGGCGGCAGAAACACTGAGCTAAATCCCCGGCCCTAACAAATGTAATTTATACTCAGCACTCCTTCAAAATTATGTTAACTTGGGCCAGGGATTTAGCTCAGTGGTTCCAGTGCCTGCCTCACAAGCACAGGGCCCTGAGTTCAATCCCTGGTACCAGCACCCCCCAAAAAAATAATTATGTTAACTACTAGATTTGTTAGGCCTGTTTTCTTTATATAATACTTTTAATATTTTATTATTTTTCTATTGTTTTTTAATGTTTTTCTTTATGCATTTTAAAATAGTTATAAAAAATAGTTAATCAGGCTCTGCGGCACTGCCAAAGGGTCCTGTGACATAAAACTAGAGAAGAATGTCTGCTGGTTTTAGTGCCTTCTTTCTCATGACAATGTGTTAAAAGACAGGTTCAAATATTGGATACTATGAGTTTGATTTTCAGTTAGCCATTTCATTAATTATCTGGATATTTTTTACAGTACCGTGATAATTAATATTGGGACAAATAATTAAAGATATGGGATTATTAAAAAAAGAAGTGTAACAATTTCTGTCCTCAGTGACGTGACAGTTTAGTTCAATGGTGGCGAACCTATGGCACACATGCTGCTGTGGGCTGTTTGTATTGCTGAGAGCACTAAATGGTTCACCATCACTAGTCTAGTCAGTTACACAGCAGATGAATTCCCATTGTTTTTATCATATCCTGTAATAATAATGCATTTGAATCATGTTTTCTAAAATGTTCTCAGAATGCTGTCCTACATACGAACTCACTGGACACCATCAACAAGGCTGTTAAATTGGTAACACAAGGTCATAGCAGTTTTATAAATACAAAACTGACTTCTCTTGAGCAGTGAGGGATACCGTATAGCATGACAGTGGCCAGTTCTCCTAAACTGTAGTTCAGGAAGACTTTCATGTCACTTCACTGTTCCTTAGAAAAATGCTACATCAGAAACTCTTCAGCTCATTAAAAGAACAGTGATTAAATGTGTAGATGGCTTGTTAGGAAGAAAATGGGTTGGGGAAGTGAGAATGAGTGGGTCAGTGATGTAAGACATGGCTTCTCAGGAAGGGGAAAGAGTAGAAAGTAGTCGCTGACCATGAACTTTGATAACAGATAATGTGCCCTAGCTTTTTCAGTTTTTTAAAAAAATCTCAACCTATTTCTAAATGCAAATGCTCACAAAAACTAGAGAAAGAGAAGGAATTGTACTGAGGTAATTCAAACTGCCTTCAGTGTCAGCTGGTTGGTTGTAAGCTTCCTGTAAAGTCCTATGCCCTAGGTCTGACTTTTCTGGAACATTCAAAACACATCTTAGGGAGCAACAGTTTGGTAGAACCTTACTTGGAAGTCTGTCCTAAGTAAAAATCTTGGGCTCTACCTCAGACTTACTGAATCAGAATGAGCATTTATTTTATCAAACCCTTCAAGTGATTTGGATGCGCACTGCAGTTGAGAAGCACGGATGACTTGATTGTAGTGCAGCCATCATAACTGAGAGATGACTGTACATTCTTACGCCTGACTCCAGTTGTTTAGAGTTTCTTGCTGCTGTTTCTACCTCTGTGGAGGGATATGAGACACAGACTAATGAAAACATACGCAGTAATTACTTTGAGTGAGAATCTCATTAAATTAGACAGTTATTCCTAAAGAGATTCTCATCACAGAGAGCACAATGTATGAGAAATTCAGCCCCTGTTAGAATCGTAGACCTACTGGGAAAGCTCAAGGCAGAGGAAGCAAGACAGCCCAGGAATCTCAGTTAAGGAAATCAGAAGTACACAGTGTGCTAGGGAGAGTTGATATTTTCCCTGCACTGTCTCTGACATGTTCACACATGAATGTATTTCATTCAGAAAAAGGAAAAGCCCTAGAATGGCACAGTCTAGATTTATAAGAAACAGATGTGTCATGGTTCACCCACTCCCTGACCACCTGTGGTTTGCCCATGACTCAATTTTCTTGAATAAAGGGAGTTAACTTTTGGATCCTGAACAAACTCTAAATTACACATTTATTTTCTTCCTCCTCATATTTCTCTTCATTGCTCATTGCCATGATAGAACCTTACCATTCAGAGAAGTTTAAATAAGCTACAAAAGGAATTCTCAACACTCCAGAGCATTTTCATTTCAAGGCAAGTCCTTGCTCTGGTATTTAGATTGAAGTTCTGCTAAAATTCAGACCAAATACAGTACCAGTGTATCCAGCCAATTGGAGAAAGCGATTTGTATGTACATTTTAAAGCCACCTGGTTACAAGGCATCTTTGCTGTTTATATTTTAGTTGAGGTTAGCAATTATTCTCATTCAGAAATATGTTTTCAGCTTCCATTGACTGGTCACTTAACCATCAGCTATCCATGTTCATGGAAAAATGTAAACAAATTGAACTCGTTATTATAACTGCTGTTAAATCTCACTGTGAACTACTTCCCCCAATTGCTCAAAAATAGCCAAAAAGAAGGATTTGAGCTTCATCACATTTAATTTCTCCTGCCATGCTCTGCTTTCCATTCCACAAAATATGGGCAGGGAAATGGTCCAACCACAGGTAGGTGGATGGAAAAATACAAGGCACAAATAGCCCAGACTGGGAATAATCCTGTCTTGAACAGCCATGGACAATATTTTTAAAAAATATTTTTATTTCCATTTATGTAATCAACTTGGGGTTGTTTTGACATACCATTGGGTCATTTGGTTTTTCTTTTTCATAGAATCTTTATTTCTTCAGATGCATTTTTCTAATTCAAAGCAAACATATAAATTAATGTAGCCTGTCAGGGACGTACTTCTCGCTGTTCAGGGGCCAAATTATAATTACAATGACAACACTGTCAAAGCTGGGGGAGGGTGTCTAAAACCTATAATCACTTCCATGCTTATAATTTTAATTGAAATGCAAGTAACATGGAGTTTGAATTTCAGAAAACCCTGACCTGTATATCTTGGTATTAGAATGCTATCCAAAACGGCACATGGCAAATTTTATATACTTTTTGTAAATGAGAAAACTTAAGAGACAAAAAAAATAAATAACCTGTTCACAGCATGAGTCCCTGGCAAACCTTGGAAGACACTCCCAAGTGGATTTACTAAAAGAGTGTTTTGTGAGTTGAAATGCACTACTTTTACACAGAATACAAGAATGCCCTAGAATTAGTAATCTCTGCACTTTGTAAGTAAAGGTTTTCTAGAAACCAACTTCAGTATCACTTTGAGATTTATTTTTCAAGTGGTAGGGGTTTTTTTCTGGGGTTTTTTGTAGTTGTTGTTGTCATGGTTTTTTGTTTTGTTTTTTGCAATGCTGAGGCTCAAACCCAGGGCCTTGATCCTGCTAAGCAAGCGCAATAATACTGAACTACATCCCTAGCCTGAGATTTAGTTTTGGGATAAGGAAATCTCGTATTTCAAAACATAGATTGTGAGTACATAACTACTTAAAATTTACTCAAGAGAACTCTCATCAGATTATCAGTGCCCTTGGGGGTTTATTAATTTTATAAACAACAGTAGATTTGGGTTACAGATTGAGCTATAAAAAAGAATTAGTTTTGTAGAAAGATAGTTGAATTTTCAAATGGATACAAAATAACTTTTCATGTTCACTAGATTTAAAAATTCACAATACTGACACTTCAAAATGTAAGTTGCCCAAATATGGTTCTATTTACAATTAAAAATAGAAATTCCATTTGACCCCAACTATCCCCCTTCTAGGTATCTTCCCCAAAGAGTTAAAATTATCATACTACAGGACATCTGCATGCCTATGTTCTTAGCAGCACAATTTATAATAGCTACATCTTGGAAATAGTGTATATATACCTCAACAAATGAATAGATAAAGAAAATGTGGCATTCATACACAATGGAGTACTAGGCTTCCACAAAGAAAGATAAACTTGAGGCATTTTTAGGTAATTAGATGCAATTTGGGAACATATGTTAAATGAAGTAAGTCAGATATACAAGCTCAAATATCTCCCAGTTTCTCTTATATGAAAAACAATATATATAGACATGAAGAAAGAGTAACATAGAAGAGAGATAAATAGGAAGTAGGGAGAAGTTCAAATATTTCTCCAAATTATATGTTCCATTTTTCAAAATTATTTTAATGTATATAGTAATTTGTTTCCCTTATACTACTAGTTTATCTTAGTTCATTGAAAAGAAAGTTTTGTATTTTTTCTGTTTCTTTTTTGTAAGAATCTTTCTGGTTTATGTCTTATACTCTGAGTAGCTGCTTTAAAGATAATGATACACAGTATATCAACTATTGTGATTCATTTATTATTTTGTTATGAGATTTTGTTTTATTTTTTCATAAAAGAAAAGAGAAAAAACTTGAAGTTAAAATGCTTTGAATTAAATAGATAAATAATTTAAAGCTCAATTCATTTGTCACACAGACTAATTTTTTGTCTTATTAAACAAAGCTGCAACGATGATACAATTGTGTAATTTGCCTAAAATAGTGTACCTGGTGATATAGTCTATAGAAAAGACATTTATTGTTCAAGCCTTCCACCTCCATTCTTTTAATATATATTTAGTGAGTTTCATTTATTTAGGTCATTTTAAAAGAAAAGTCTCTATTTATTCTTAGGGTTTCCCATATAAAAGAAATGATGAGATATGTAAGCTGTGTGTCCGATTTATTTCACTTCATGGTTTCGGGTGCATCCATTTTCCTACAAATATCTCAACTTTAGGAAACAGGGAGATAGATCTTTGGCAAATGGGAAAGAGACCACGAGATGGGGTAGGGGGAGAGGGGCTGTAAAAAGAATTGATTTGTCATGTGTATCCCAACCCCACAATAAATGTAACATTATGTATCACAGACATGCAGTAATG
Source organism: Heterocephalus glaber (assembly GCF_000247695.1). Next base: position 7,253,213 of record NW_004624819.1, on the reverse strand, counting down.
ACTATTAAAAAGTGAATGTCTCCTAAATATGTCAAGTGACTGAATACAATATTTTAGATTTTTCGTTAGATTAAACTGGTAGTTTGATGTGAGAAATCATATTTATATGATTTCTTTCGATCTATAATTGCTAATTGTATTGATTTCATGTGTTCCTTAACACTTTTTCTTTTTTTAATCTTTTTTTTTGTACTGGGGATTGAATTCAGAATTGCAAGGCAGGTGGCAGAACCACTGAGCTAAATCCCTGGCCCCTCTTTCTTTAATCTTTAGATTAATTAAATATTTTTCATTCTTCCATTTTATCCCTATTTTGACCTATTACTGTTTAGTTTTTTTAAAAATTAGTAGTTCTGTGGTTTACTGTATAAATCTTTAACTGTCACAGTCTATGGTGAACTAATTTTTTAATATTTCATCTATAGAAAAAGAACGTTGCAACACAAGTTCCATTCATTCTTTCTTCCCACTTTGCTATTACCCATTCTACTTCTGTGTTTTCAGTCTTAAAATACATTGTCGCTATGTTTGCTTCATACAGTTAATCTTTCAAGTCATTGCAAGTAAGAAAAACGTCTTTTATATCTTGCTTTTTTACTACCATGTTCAGTGCTGTTCATTTCTGGGTGTAGCTCTGAATTTCCATCTGGTGTCATAAGCATTATTATGTCTTAAGAATTTTCTTGCGCTGTAGGTCTCTGGCTTCCTCCTGCAGCAGCAACCAGTCACTTGCCACTGGAGGAACTTTGCTCTGGATCCTTGCTCTCTTTCTGATGAGCATCCTGGCGGAGGCCCATGGGAAAGAGCCTGGGAATCAGCATGGACTCCCCTTCATAGACTCATGAGAATTTAGCTGCCTTTTTTCTACCCATTAGTTAGAGGGCCCCTCCATCTACCTATGTTTTACCAAAGATTAAATAGTTTGTGTGTCCTTTTTGAAGAGTTTGCCACTCTTAAGGATTTAGTTTATTGTTGCCTTGCCTCTTATCTTCCTAAGGGGAGAAGATCGTTGTCATTTTGTGTATCTTCTGGCTTTTGGTCATTATTTAAGGGGACAACATTCTTGTGTCTTTCTATAACCTTTTTTTTTGTACTGGGGATCGATTTCCGGTCCCTGCGCTTGCGGAGCAGGCTAAATCTGAGCTAAATCCCCAGCCCGCTATGTTCTTTTTTTGTATCTCCTTTTTTTTAAAAAAAAAAAAAACAAATACAAGTGTTAGCTAATTTTGGATTTGAAATGGATTGAAACATTTCGGAACTTTTATATATATTTTTTATATATTTTATATATTTTAAAGTGCAGCCTGTAGAGCCCCATGGTATCTAGCATGATCTTAATTGTTAATTACACAGACGGGTGTATGTAGCCTTGCAATAACTTGTAGGGCTTGTTTTTTTAGAGAGATTATCATGACTCAAAAGGTCTATTTCTGTATAAGCATTAAAATCTTTTCGCAGAAAACAGTAACATTGGGAGGCGTGGAGGTGATGGAAGGACAAAGTGAACCTTGTGATCTAAATACCTATCACATTTTATTGGCTTTCATTCCTATGCATGTTATACATAAGGTTAAGAGCCAAGTTATGGAACCCATAAGTCTGGAACATACTCATTCTTTATTCATATGTACTCAAGCAATTGACCTAGGCATACTTAACAGAAGTAAATCTATTACTCTCAGTCATTCTTTTTAATCCTTTTGAATCTAAACTGTGTACAAAAACACCAAAATTTCAAGATTCTCTTAAAATTGTTATATAGTATTAAATCAGAATAAGGCAAGATTCCATGTAGTAAAAGCTGTCTTCCAAACGTGTGGAATGTAATGTACCATTTTAAAAGTAAAAATAATGTTGGTGCTGGGGAGATAATTTTGCTTTTATTTATGCTATGATCAAATATTGTGAAGAAATTCAAATTATATATAGATTAATGCAGAAAGAACCCGGGTAGACTGTAGCAGATTGTTCACATTGAGTTCTTCATGTAGTGTGCTCACATATTAGCCCCTGAAAAAAATGTGAATCAGCTGGAATCATAGCAACAGTGAGTGAGAGATGATGTATAGTTGACCGCCCCAGGAACTGGAGGAAAGAGCTATTCACATCATATCACCTTATCAGCATGCATTTAAGGCATCTTCTAAGGAAAGCATATACAGTCTTCATTCACAGGCTTTTATTTTACTTTTTAAATTTTTCTACCATGAAGAAATTAATATAGTTAGGAAAAGAACACCTGATTCAATCCATTTCTACAAACAAAAGAAAATTAATAAAGAAAATAATTACAAAGTTCTAAGCCAATGACCTTTTTTGGAATTTGAGGAGTTTTATGTTTGAGTTAGAGTGATTCAGGAAATATTGGTCTAGGTATATGGCTCAGAGGTAGAATACTTGCCTAGAATATATAAGGCCCTGGGTTTCATCCCAGGACTGCATAAACAAATTTTTTAAAAATGTATTTGCCAGATACAGACTGCAATAGCATAGTGTCTGTTCTCAGTGGCTTTCAGTCTAGTATAGTCTTATTCCTAATCTTAGAGGCCATGTTTTCAGTTTTTTCCCATTCAATGCAATGTTGGCTATGAGTTTGGTTTTTATATATATATATATATATATATATATATATGTCTTATTATATTGAGGTATGATCCTTCTATACCTAATTCCTTCAGGGATTTTATAATGAAGAGATATTGAGTCTTATCAAAAGCTTTTTCTGTATCTATTGAGATGATACTGTGATTTTTATCCTTCATTCTGTTTATATAATGCCTTACATTTACTGATTTGTAAATATTGAACTATCCAGGCAGCCCTGGAATGAAACCAACTTGGTGGTGGTGCGTGATCTTTTGTATATAGTGTTGAATTTAATTTGCTAGTACTTTGTTGAGTATTTTTGCATCTATGTTCATCAGGGATGTTGGCTCATAGTTTTCATTTTTTGCTGTATATATTTCTTCGCTGTCTAAAAATCATCTTTGAATGTGCTCAATTATTTAGGTTATGCATTTTTCATTGTTTTTTTAACTTATATTTCCATTAGTTTCATTGTAAAATATTTAAACTGTGTGTCTATAAGAACAAGAAATGCCAGTTAAGGTATTTTTCACAATTCTTTCTAACTTGATTGCAACCTAAATTTATAAGGAAAGGATTGAAGATCTATTACAAGAAATGCTTATTAATATCACTCAAAATGGGCAGGAATTTCAACATGAATAATTATGAGATAGAATCCACTGAGAATAGAAGTATACAAAGTGAGGAAAGATCTTTGGCACTCAGTAACTTTGAATTGGACAAAAAACCTCACAAGCAAAAGAAAGTCAGGGCAGGGGATTTAGCTGAGTGGTTCTGTCACCTGCTTCACAAGTGCAAGGTCCCGAGCTTGGTCCCTGGTACCAAAAAAAAAGGAAAAAAAAAGAAAGTCAGAAGCATATGTGATGCTTATTATTTTTAAAGCCTGGTCTTCCAGCCACAATCCCACTACTCGGTGACCAAAGTTACACAGAATGCAAAACCTGAGGAGATAAATGACTTCCTTGATAACTCTTCTTTGGAGATATGAAGAGGTGAGGTCTAATTGCAAATACTCTGACCTGTAAATTTTTGGAGCTCTCAGATAAGGTCAAAATACATAAAACTTAGTGAAAGAATTTCCTATCTCATTCCTGTTATAGGCAAAAAATTGTTTTAGCAGAGGAAAGAATGATCAGTTCATGTCGATTTTGGCTAAAGGTAAAGGAGGACATCATGTAAGTTCAGATTCACACTATAACAAGCTGTCTCTTTCTGTTTTTATTTGATTCCCAACAAAATAATGATCATGTAACAGAGCATTCTAGAATAATTGTTTCTAGTAGAAACATTGCCCAGATTTTACTTGTGCATAAATGGAGGACGTACTCTTACGAGTAGATAATCCTGCCTCCCAGTTAATGTAATACAGTACCAGTTTAAGATCCTTTTATTTTCAAAATATGATTTAGATGAAAATATAATAGGTCCCATTGATGAAGCAATTCTCTAGAAATGGCTTCTCCCCAGAAGGGAAACTGTCGTGCTAAACATACCACAGATAGTATTAAATGTTGTCAAAAAGTGACGTTTAACTGTTTTATAGTCCTATTAAAGAACTAAAGAAGACTAGTATAAATAAAAGGTTAAAGCATCACAATTGTGCATATTTATACATTTTCATCTTTTTTTTTCAAAAGAGACATCTATAGTGAGAAAAAAAGGGAAGAAAGTAGATAAGATGTGCAAGTAGGACAGGCCTTACTAAAAGAGTGAAAGAAGAAAAAACACAGCTATTACTGAACAGCACATTTGAAAGACTCAGCACTTCTGCCCCAGGATAACCAGAGCTCCTCTGAGCAAAAATCTCGTAGAATGGAGAAAGAAGCCCCTCTCTGGATGACTGGCCTGCTCTCACAGGGAGGGTGTGTGGCTGTTGGACCTTGTCTATACTCGGTAACTTTAAATAATAAACCAAGTCCAGCAATTCATGCTGTACCAGGAAAGACTGCAGTTGGAAGAGCAGCATTAATATTCCAGATTTAGGTCTAATAGTGTAACAAGGTCTCCTGGGTAAAGTTTTAAGAGCAATTAGAGCTAATTAAAAAGACAGGCTTGTCAGCACCTGAACAATGTGAGAAAAGACCCAGCGACTTGGCTTTTGATTTTGAACAGCACCCAAGTTGAAGCTGAATACAATTGGTTTTTCCTGAGTATGCGGATATATGCACAGTGTGCGTGGGGTGAGAGGGTTGGTAAACGTAGATACAGTTCAGCTTTGGAATAAAAGTGAAAGGCAGTCTTAGTCGCTTTCAGATCCTCTAAAAATAGCCACGAGATCTGCCAAAGCCAATATAGACAGGATTCCCATGGAAACCCTGTGGGCTAGAAGGGGGGGGTATTATTTTTCACCAGTTATTGGTCAAATGACTTCTACCCAATTTCTTTCATGTAAAACCTGGTGAGCTGCTGAAAGCTAAAGGCACCTGCTTATCTGGTCTGCCTGTCTCAAGTGTGTGTGGGGAGGGAGTACAGCACTGTCTGTGTTTAATTCAAAATTTTCACAAGCAAAGCCTTGTAGAAAAAAGAAATATATGCCACTTGTGTTTCACATTCTGTGCTTATTCTTCTCATTTGTGTCAGTTTATAACTAGTTTTTAATGTTGTCAGTCCCATGTATTTATCAGAGACAGCAGTCTCCCTCCATTATATTTTCTCATTGTGGGATATGCCTGTTTTTGAATATATTTGTCAATTCTGAGGAATTGAAAAGAATTGAAGGGTATAAGATCAGCCTGGAATTTTGCATTGTAAAGTTAACCCCTGGGCAGTCTTATTTTCTTCACTTTCAAATGGAATATAAGAGTCAAGAAAGATCAGTTTGTTTTTTTCTCAGAATTTTATCACTTTTTGGAAAGGTATTTTTAACAAAATAACTAGTTGTTATAATTAACCTTTTATATGAGAATAAGGCTAACTTAAGTATGTTTTAAATTACAAAAGTAATAAAGTAAAATTAAAGAAGTATTTTCCATACAAGTTTCAATATAAATATTATGGCTAATTTAATGACTAATTGACAGCCATTTAAATTTGATAGCTTTATTTTTTTATCTTATTATTTCCCCTTTGTTTTCTTTTTAATATGTTGTCTAAGCCTCATTATAAATGCCCATTAACACATGTACGTGGTTAATTGCATAACCTATAAAATCCTTCCATATAAATCAGATTTAATAATTGTAATATAAAGGTGTATAAAGCCATAATTTTTATAATTATTTTATAATTACAAAATAATATAATTATTTTTCGTGAGTCATTTCATTTCTTCAGGTGGTTAACATTATTTAACCCATATTTCTAAAAGGTATTTTGCAGTAACTGCATCAGTATTTACATTTTTAAGTAAGGACTGAGATAAATAACCCTAAAATATCACAGCTCACAAAATACACGATGGAACTACTTTTTAGGTATTCTTATTCCCAATTATCAGTAGTAGTGGCTAGGAACAAGCTTTGATAAGCAGAAGTCACCAAGATCAAGGGTGCTCGTACCGCCAAAGCCTGCCGCGCCGCCCACTTCAGGCGCTCGGCCTGGACGTGGCCTCCAGAGAGGCCGTGGGCAGAGTCCGTCAGCCCTGGACCCGTGTCCCGCACCCGGACAGTCCAGTCCAGTTGACTTGGCCCTGAACTTCATGGAGGCAGAAACTGGGCCCAAGGGAGAGGAGGATCCTCGAGGCAAAGAAGCAAAAATTGATTTTATCTGGGAAGAACCATCAGGAGAGACAGAAGTAAGAATGTGTGTTCCTTTAAGAGCTAATACTATAAAATTCTTAAAAGAAAACATGGAGGAAGCCTTTATGGCCTTGAATTTGGCAATGGCTGCTTAAGTATGACATTGAAACCATGGGTAGTAAAAGAAAAATAAAACACTGGACTTCAAAATTTTAAAAAATATGTACACCAAAGGATACCATCAAGAGAGTGAACAGGCAATCCACAGAATGGGAGAAAGTATTTGCAAATCATATTCTGATAAAGGATTAATATCCAGTATACGTAAAGAACTCCTACAGTCCAACAAGAAAAAAACAACCCAATTCAGAAATGGCCAAAGGATATGAATAGACTTTCTTCAAAGAAGATATACAAATAACCAAAAACCATTACGGTGACATACTCAACACCATTAGGAAAATGCAAATCAGAACTACAATAAAATACCATTTTACACTCATTATGATGGCTATCTCCTGCCACCAAAAAAAAAAAAAGGAAATGGAGAAACTGGAACCCTGCATGGCTGATGGAAATGTAAAATGGTATAGCTGCTGTGGAAAACATTTCGTGGTTCCTCAAAAAGTTAATAACAAGGTCAGATGTGGTGGTGCATGCTTGGAATCCCAGCATTTGGTAGGCTGAGTCAGGAGGATCGCTGTGAGTTTGAGGCCAGCCTGGGCTATACAGTGAATTCAAGGCCAGCTTGAACTACATAATGAGATTCTGTTTCAAAAAAAGAAAAGTTAAAAAGAATATGACCTAACACTTCTACTGCTACATAGTTAAGATTTCTATTGTTTAACTATCATCATCCCCATTAAACTCAATTGACTTCACGGTTTCTAGAAATTAGTTCTAAAGATTTGGATTTGGACTTAGTCCTCTCTGCCTCACTTTGAAAGGCTGATGACATTTATCTCAAACTCTTTGTTTCCAATAATCATTTTTGCAGAATCTATCCAACAAAGATACATTGAACACTTGCTCTGTGTAAAGCATTGGGAACTATCCTGATTATTCCTCATCACAAAGAAAATCTGAGACTTCTTCTGTGATACCCATTGATTTTAATTGCTTCCCTTTTCAGTATTCTTTTGCTTTGTCACTGCCTACCCTCTACCACCCTACCAACTCTAACATGTTTTTTAAGATCACTGTTAAAAAAAAAAATGTCACCATGATCTCCAAATCACATTTGCAAGCTCCAGGGCTAAGTGCTAAAAAGGCCTGGTTTTCTTCTGTCAAGACCAACAGAGCTGTGCACAGAAAGCTGTGAATCTATCCCTGCCACACAGATGCACATATACACACACATGCACACACACCCCTCCTCAGTAGGGCTGAGTCCGCCACGTGTCCAGCAAACATTTTTCTGGTTCATGGCACCTGCAGGAGACCTCACTGTCACCTAAGGGAACACTAGTAGGGCAAGCCAGCCAACCTGAAACGTCCACACAGGTTCCATATATGGAGACTTTTAAAAATCACATTAAACGTTTGTGGGAAAATGAAGTGTAGGATATCAAAGTCAGGAAATAATGCTTTCTTCATTTTTGTTATTAACGTTTCAAACTGAAAACTATTGGTGCATTTTTTTTGTGAGTAATTATAGGAAGCTGAGGAGGGGAAACACAGCATAAAAAGCACAGGCCTTGAAATTACTTGGAAGTGTATTTGAAAATCAGCTTTGCCATCAACCAGCCAGGATACGTTTAAGTTGTTTTCCCTTGAGTACTAGTGAGTTTAGCACTGCTGGGCTGGAACTTGTGATCCACTTGCCTCTGCCTCCTAGAGTACCGGAATTATGGGAATGGCCTACCACAGCCGGCCACAATAGATATTTTAATTTAGATCCTTCACAGTTTATTAGATCTTATGATGTATTATTTTAATCAGGCATCAGCTTTCACAATAATTCACAAGGCTTAACGCTGAAGAATTTTGAAAAATTCAGAACAAAAAGGTGGTGAATTGTGACCAAACACTTGGTATGGTTGTCGTCTACCAGAAAGTTACTTTAGAAAAACATCTCAAGTTAGGAAATATTTCCTAGATATTAGAATAAACCCAACCTATTATCCAAGTAAGAAGAGGAAAGACACTGTGTCATGATTAAATGTGTAATAATACACATGGTTAGCTACTACTGTATTTGAATCACATTGCTTCTCTGTTGTATGAATTACTTAAGTATATTACATTCATCCATTTTAACTAAAGTATATTTTTTTTCTGTAAAATTGCTGTATTTTTGTAATTTAAATCTAATTTAAGTGTTAGTGTCATCTTCCCAAGATATGAAAGTTAATTGGGCAGAACTGAACCATTTTAGTGTTGCTTGAAATAAAAATACACACAAAACCTGTACAGTTATAGTCTTAATCTATTCTCTTAAATCAGATCTTTTTCCCTGTAACAATACAAATCTGTTTCTTAATGGTTAATTTTAGTTTACCATAAATCGTGAACAATATAATATATTATTTACTTATTATAAACATAAAAATTCACTTTTATATAATTATATATCTTCTTATTTCTTTTTTTAAAAAAAAGTCCTCATGCCCTAGGCCCTGGGCATGTCATTTCCATAACACATGGAAGAATATTAATTAACCATACATTAAATGTACATTAATTATTTTTTAAACGGGCTTAATAGCCTCACAGCCAGGATGTGTTGGCCTCGAAGGGATGAGTTAATATAAACACTATCTGTGTAGACATTTGAAAGAAACAGCGTGGGAGTTAAAATTACAGGTTCAAGAACTTATTTTTCGTCTTTCTCCCACACATATACTCATCTCCTGTCATATTCTTTCCCAAAAGTTTGCAAATTTCCAGTGTTTCTCAGTAAATCTTTCCTTTGAATAAATGCAATAAAGTGTCAGTTACAGGTCCCGCTCAGTGACTTTTATTGTCTCATGTCAAGTGTCTTCATATCTGAATGCTTACCATGTGAATTATTGCAATTCTGTTACTTTAGTACTGAAAGAAATCGTGCTATCAGCAGAAAGGTGTTCCTTTCAAGTCTAAGCACTATTGTAATTTCCATCCCAAGGAGGGCTCTGGCAAGAGTGTTCTTTCAATTCCGCGGTATCCTAATTAAGGTGCTACAAGTGAGGAGTGAGGCTGCCTACAGGCAGGAATATTCTTGGAAGGACAGTTTTAAAGTTCCATGGTTTCCAAATACAGCATTCCCTTTAGTGCTCATGTGCTGTTGTAGAAAGAATAAGACATTTGGGGCTGAAAAAAAAAAACTGACTTGAATTCTGGCTTGTTCTGTGCTCTTGGGAAGGTCACTTCATCTCTTTTCACTTGTTTCCATCTCAGTATGCAGCTCTAATGAAAATGAGTTTTCTGAACAGATCCAGAGCTCACTATTAGAAAATAACTGTACACTCGAAGTTATTGTGTAAGGGTGAGGTCTTATGTTTACTATTTTGATAATAGGTACCTCGAAGAAAGAAAGAACATCTAAGTAAGCCAATTCACTAGAAAGGCCATAGCTTCCAAGGTCATACTCAGAACACTGAGAAAATACTGCCAATATGTGAATTCTAATCACGAGGAAATAAGCCGCTAGTTTAAGTGGAAAATTAAGCCCAATTAAAAATCATGCTCATTTAGGATGACAAAAACAAAAATCAAAACAAGCAATGAAGAAAAACCTCTGTCAAACTTTATCAGAATATTTTCTGTAGCCCTTTAGCCAGAAATTGGTGTTTGGGATCAGATAAAGTGAAAGGGTATAAACTATTAGATGCAATAGATAAATGCTAAGCCATCATATGCCCACTACTATAGAAAGCGCTAGGGGTCCTGTTCTAAATATGGAAAGCACAGTCCCTGACCCCTTCGAGATTATGTTCTAGGGTTTATTGGTGAGGCTGGTGGATAAGGGTTGTAGACAACCAACCCTTAACAAATCAGAGGAATATCGACCAAGATAAGGTCTGTGCAGAGAAACAAAACAGAATCATGAGTCAAAATGACTGGTGTCTGTACCAGGGATCTAGGAAATTCTCTTCTGATGAGGTCATGTTTAGGCCTAAGTTTACCTAACAAAGATACACTAGTCCTGTGAAGACTATCAAGAATGTTCCATGAGGAAAGACCAGCTACAAAAAAAATAGGTCCTGTTATAAGAGTGAGCTCGTGGTACCTAAGGGTCAGTGTTGCTGGAGTGCACTGGTCAGGGGGAGTGAAGAAGCAATACATAGGCAGAGGCTTAGGGCATAGCTCACATCAGCCTTCCTATGCCACAGGTTGGGTTGTAAGCATAAGGAGTTGCCACTGGAAAGTTTTGAATAGGATAGTGACTTGATCTGATATATGTTTACAAAATGCTACCTCCCCTATGGAGGTTAGACTGTTGGAGGCACAAGTGGAAACTGGAAGAATTGTTAAGAGATTATTGAATTCAGGCAAGAGACCATAGTTGCTTGACTAGGATCTTTGTAGTAAGGACATCCATTTCTTCACTCATTCATTCATTTGACAAATATCTAATAGTCTATGTGCCAAAATTTGTTCTTGGTACTAGGAATGCAGCAAGAATCAAAAGCAAAGAACTTGCTGTTGTGTTTTTTCTGATTGGTTGGAGATACAGATGATTAAGGGAAAAGAACAGTGATGGAGCTACTTTTAGATAGGCTGCTCAGGGAAGACCTCTGGCCAGACCTAAGTGAGGCAGTAACATTGTAGTTATCTGGAGGAACAAGCACTCAAGGACAGCAAGAAGGCCTGGGGACAGGATGATGTTTGGAGCACAGTTGAATGAGAGGCAAGGAGCAAGCATTGTGGTCTGGCAGCCAAACTGGGGCCACATCATCCAGGATTGGGTAGGCCATGATAAAGATTTTGACTTTTTGTTTTAAATTTTATGAGAAGCCATTGAAGAGTTTTGGATGGGGAGTGACTTGGTCTGATCTATAGTTTTAAAAGAGTCTAACTGCTATATGAAAATAGTTAAGAATAATGGGAAGCTGAAGGACCCATTTGGAAGCTGTTGGAGTAACCATCCAGGAGAGGATAATGGGCTGACCTAGATTGGTAGCCACAAAAGTGGTAACAAGTGGCCATACTCTGAGCAGAAGTTGAAGGCAGAACCTGCAGGATTTGCTAATGAACTGGATATTGAGTGTGAGAGTAAGGAGCCGAGAAGATTCCAAGGATTTTGTCTTGAATAATCAAAAGGAGGTGCCACGTCTTGAAAATGGAAACTGGAAAGGATGGTATGTTAGGGACAGTAAGGAAGAGTTGAGGATTAAATGTTTGCTTTTAGACATATTAAATATAAGTCAGCTATTAAATATTCAAGAGGAGTTGTTTGGTGAACAATTGTGTATATAAAGCTGGTGTTTAGGATAGAAGATGAATCTAGAGGTATCAGTGTAGATTATCACAAAATTCAGTTGGGATTTAAAGCCATGGAATTTGAGGAAATCACTTAAAAAGTTAAAGTAGGTAGAAAAGATGAGATAAGATTACACATTTAGGATATGTTTTAAAGATTGAGATAAAATAACCTGCTGTTCCATCAGGGAAAGGAAACAATCAAGGATAAATTGTTGACTTCAACAATTGAGTGGATAATTGTGTCACTCACTAAGCTGGGATGAGAGGAGGAACAGTGTGTGTTTATAGAAGAGGCATCATGAGTTCCTTTCTGCCGTGTTAAATTTGAGATGTCAGTCACACATGCAAAGGAACTTATTGTTATGAAATAGGAATTTAAAACCAAGACGGAGATAATTAACCATTAGGCAATGATACTAGGATAACTGGAAGCCATATGCCAAACAGTGAAGTTGACCCTTGCCTCATACAACATACAAACATTAAGCCAAAATGAATCAAAACCTAGATCTAGAAGCTAAAACTATTACACTTTTAAAAGAAAACACAGGGTTAAATAGCTATGACTGAGGATTTGGCAAAAACTTTCTAATCTTTGACCCTACAAATATAAGTAATAGAAGAAAAGACAGGTAATTTGGATTTTATCAAAATTACAAACTTTTGTGCTTAAAAGACACCATCTAGAAAGTGAAAGAACCAGCAGAATGGCAAAATAACCTGCTATGTATCTGGTAAGAGTTGTAACCGGAATTATACTGCATTTCAATAATTAAAGGAAAAGCCAACTTAAAAAGCAAGTACAGTATCAGAGTAGACATTTCTCCAAAAAAGATAAAATATTTCATTTCCTTCCTTACTTACTGTTAGATATTGTGACTAATAAGTACATAAAATATTACTTTATTAGCCATTAAGGAAAGGGAAACAAAACCTACAATACGATACAGCTTGATCCCAATTAGGATTGTTATAACATTAAAAGACAGATGATGACAAGTGTTGGAGAGGACATGGAGAGACTGGAACTTTTCTACATACTGGTGGGAATATAAAATGGTACAGTAACCTTGAAAATTAGTTTTGCAGCTCCTTAAAAGTCTTAAATGTGCTACTGTAAAATTCAGCAATTCTCCTCATATATATATATATATATATATATTTACATATATGATTAATGAAAACATAGGATATATGTCCGCACAAAAACTTGAGCATAAATGTTTAAATTAGCATTATTCATAAGAGCCAGGAAAGTGGAAACAACTCAAATGTTCATTAGAGGATGAGTGGATAAATAAATGTGGCATATTATTTAGCAATAAAAAGGAATGAAGTACTAATATCTGCTGCAGCATGGATGAGTCTTGAAAATACTCTAAGTCACAGATTGTCTGACTGTACTTTTGTGCGAAATATGCAGAATAAGCCAATCTGTAGATATAGAAAGGAGGTAAATGGTTGCCTGGAGCAATGGCAGGGGAATGGCTAAGAGGAAAGGAAGAGTCCCTGTGAAAGGTACAGGATTTCTCTTGGGCATGATGAAACTGTTCTACAATGGACCACAGTGCTGCTTGCACCACTCTGAGTATCTGAAAAACCATTTAACTGTACATTTGAAATGGGTAACTTTATGGATATATTAATTATAGCTCAATAAAAATGTTATCCCCTACAAAGAGAAAAGCAAGCTATTTTTATACTGTTATTTTTCTTTTAGAGGTGCTTTGTGGTCTGATGTGATCATTCTAGTACAGAGAGATTAATTGATGCTACAAAGAGATAGAAGATAATTACCAGAGCAAACTTTCTGAGAATGAGACCCACCCTTCAGGAGGAAAAACAGTGACAGCTCCAGGTATCATATTGCAGTCTAACTCATGAAGATTAGTGGGCTTCTTCATGTCTGTCTTCTTTTAAAAAACACATTGCTTGGGCTGGGGATTTAGCTCAGTGGTTTCGCTGCCTGCCTCACACACAGCATAAGTTCCCGAGTTTGATCCTCGGTACCAAAAAAAAAGTTGCGTGTGCATGCGTGTGTGTGTGTGTGTGTGTGTGTGTTGCACTCAATTCTTGGAGGAGAAGAGAGGAGCATCTCATTATGTGGAAAAGAATCACTCCCCAAATAGCCAGTTTCCTTATCCCTGTCCCTGCGATAGAACTCCTTGCATATTCTCCCACAATATTTTCCTTTTCATTGTTCCACTCAGGCAGTAGTCATAAAAGGTGTCTTAGTTACTTTTCTTGTTGCTGAGACAAAATACTCTACAACGAATGTTATAGGTGGGAAGGCTTATTTGGCTCACAGTCTGTAGAGGTTTCAATTCATAGTTGGCTGGCTCCAAGGCAGGGTGGCATGGCAGAGGGGCATTGCAGAAGATAAGCAGCAGCAATAAGCAAGCGACAAGCCACACCACAGCTCTTTCTGCCTCTTGTATCTTACGAAGATTGCCTGCCCTTAGGGAGTGTAGCACTCATACCCTTAATCCTAGCATCGAACTGTGAATCAATCCCAACATCACCTTGTTGATCCCAGCAACACAAACCCTAGATCCAGCCTCCTCTGAAAAATCTCAACTGTGACCCCGTGCGGCTTGGGCGGGGTTGCATCTAGATACAAGCTGTAACAAAAGGACAAGCCACCAGTAAAATCATACAACAGAATTAAATAATTGTAAAGTACTGTGTCATACTAATCTCTGAGAACAAATGCATATATTCTCAATTTTGTTCAACTTCTCAAAATCAATTTTGGTTTTTTGAAAGTAGCATGAGAATATAATGAGTGGTGTTACATTGAATGCCATGCACATGATGGAAATACAAAAGTTGCGTTTTAGGTTGTCTGATAGAAGGATAGATTCAAACGCAAAATCATAGCTACATTGGAAATGTGATAGGTTATGTGTTATTTTGCCATTTTTTGAATCAAATGGGAAGCTTTAAATAAAATGCCAGTGTAGAAACTCCACCCCCTGACCTATTGAATCAGGATCTCTGAAGGACAACCTGAGGGTGATGCTTTTAAATGTCTCCAGCCAATTCCCCATGCACCCAGTGTTGGGAAACATTGGCCTGACTGCTGGGAATTTCTGAAAGAAATGTGCAGAATGGCTGCATGGTCATGTTCTGGACACTGCAAATTGCCCATTATTCCTACTATATGGAAGGAAAACTCCCAGTACAATGCAATTGTGTGCTTGCAGAAATTCCTTGACATACTTTGAAAATAATTTGTATAAGGGACAAGAAGTTAAAACAATGTATTTTTCTGAGTTGATTTCAAGATAGGAAATTAGAATAAAAGGTTCAACATACTTTGGAAATGCAAAGGACTCAGCAGCTGTTAATTTGATTGAAGTGGGAAATCAGCCAGATTATGTAAAATCTATTTTTAGGCACTGTGCTGACAGGTGCTGTACCCTCTTTCACATCCTCCTGGAGACGTCTTACCTAGAGTAGGCCCAAGTTTTCAAAACCACAACCAGTGAAACTTGTAAATCTGTAAGCAGAGGCAGCAGCAGGGATGCCTTCTCAGTGCCATCTCAAGCAGCAGGTTGAGAACAATCAAATGAGAGAGCTGAAAAATGAATTGTAATGGCTCATTTGACTTAAAGTTCTTTGGGGAAGAGTAAATTCCGAAAGTGTTGGTACATATGCCAGGAGAAATCATGTTGTTATCAATAATCCAAAAATGAAAGAAATGGGAAAAGAAGCAGAGGACAAGTAGACCTAGCTATGGAGACAAAGTACTAACTCTGGGGACACCAGGCCAGCTGCTTGCGTCATGGCAGCAAGGAAGCAGAGAGCCTGGGAGGGAGATCTACTTCCAGGTCAGGACCCCAGTGACATGCTGCTGAACTGACCAGGGGATGAATCCACCAATGAATACAGTGCCCCATGGTCCAACCACCTTCCAGAAGCCTCATCTCTGAATGCTTGAGAATCTGGGGGGGGACAGTCCAGATCGAAACTACAATAGACCTTGAGTGTCAGTTGATGACTATGATAAATTTCACGGATGGCCTGACAAGTAGATTTACTTCAAAGATCTGAAGGAAATAAAGAAAGCTAATTATCACCTCTGAAAGGAATAAAATACAGTACACTAAATATTTTAATCAGCAAAACAAGTTTTATTTTTAAAAATAGAATATGTAAGATAATCTGAATTACTTTTAAGTCAGCAACATTCTTTATAAAGTTAATTGTTTCAAGTAGAAGGGATCATTTTATATATATATGAGTTGATTTCATTTTCCATATTTTTAGGATTTTAGGATTTAGTATTTCATATAGATTTAGGTATTATAATTCTTGGCCTGTTTTTAAGATTCATTTAACACTTCCATAAGAATATTATAGGCTAAGCTGACAGACTAAACATAGGTACTTAAGGACTCCATTTTGTATACAATCAAAAATTAATAATAATAGCCCGTGAAGGGCTTTATCAAAACAAATATACCACTCCAGGAAGGATTCTTTTGTTGATTTATTCATCCATAAATTCTTATTGATCCCTAATGTGTAAAACACGATATCAAGATTTATACTTATAGATGAATGTGAAATCTCCTCAGCCCTCAGGAGACCCTCAGACTAAAAGTGAGACCGGGCAGGCGGTTTTAATCAAAGAATGGAATAAATAGGGTGTGTTGAAAGAAGTCTACATTCCCAGAGGAGGAATAGATGAATGAGTGGAAAACTTCCTGGAAAAACGAGCGAGAGGAGAGGAGAAAAGCTTTGCTGGTTGCATGCAGGTGTTAGTCTGGACTGGATAGGGATGGTGGGAAGGTTGACAGATAGAAACAGATCTTAAAACCCAAGTAAGCATTCACAGTCACAGAAGAGGAAGAGTTTTTCATTTATTCTAATTCAAGACAACAACAATTAATATACTTTGACTTTGAATTAAGTTTATTTTTAATGAAGGACTTAAAGAATGGGAAGAGTCCCAGTCTGTTAGGAAACCAAAGTATTTTCAGTCATTTTTAAATGGTTTCTACATTCTTACCAACATAATTACCTTATATCTACACTCTTGCCAACGCTTGCTATTTCTTGTCTTTTATGTAATAGCCATCCTGGCAGGTGTAAGGTGACAGATTATTGTGGTTTTGATTTGTGTTAGAACGGTGAACACATTTTCATATTCAGATGCTTTTCACACACACAGTAATTATGTGAGTAATTATGTAGATATGCTAAACTACTCAACTATACTAGCCTTTTCACTAAGGATATATATATCAAAACATCATGTTGAATACTTTAAATACATGTCAATAAAAGTTGCTTGGGCAAAACAATTTATTAATAAGACCTTGTTTTTCAGGCTTCACTAAAATAAGACATGTAATTTAGATAGGAGATCTATTTAATCGTTCCTGAGAAAAGAGAAGCAAGAAAGAAGGATACAAAGGAGAAGAGGGTAGGATCTGTGTATGGATAGAGTACTTAATGGGTAATAAACAAGGACTTTGAACATCTCTAAATTATTATATGCAAAAAATGTGGTTTTGTGTATTTTTTCTGGGAAGGTAATCCATATTGTATAGCAAATTCTAAAATGATTCGTAACTCCAAAAAGTTGAGATCTTTTTTCTTAGAATAAGAACTTGTTTTGCATCTTTTATGATGCAGACTTTTCACTAATTTGGTGTCTTTGTTATTCTGTTTGTGAAATATATTGTTCTATATGATTTGCCCCTAAATTAGTGAGTTCTTTATCTTGAGCTATAGTTTTTCTGATATATCTATATTTTCAGTGGTATAAATCTATTCAAATATGCACTACAGATAGTATGTTAATGTAAAAGATCATACATAAAATTCTAATGTGGACCTAAAATTCCAGTCATGGAATTAGCCTGTAATAATCTATTTTATGACAAATTGCCATGAAGAAAATCTTAAAGCTAATTGTTTTTTTTAAAGCTAATTGTTGAAAAGACTTCTTAACTAATTTTTAGCAAGTGGATACCAGTTTATAACATTTGTGCATAATTCATTGTAAATAGTTACATGGTTTTATATGCTAAGTAGCAAAAAAAATTTTCTGATAAACCTGGCTTTATAGAACTGAAAATTTTTTCTGTGAAGACATAGGCATTTCTGGGTGTGGTGGTGAACACCTGTGGTCCTAGCACTTGGATCAGGAGGATGGTGAGTTTGAGGCCAGCTTGGGCTATATGGACTGCTCAAGGCCAGCCTGAGCGACAGCAAGGTCTTATTTCACAAAACAATAAAACCAAAGACATGGGTATTTTGCCAGTTTTAGCACGCCAGGATATTGACAATCCCTTACCTGCCTCCCTCCACATTGTTAAAAGTATATAATGAGACCAGTAGAAAAATACTATGCTTTTTAATATGTTATATAATAAAAAAGCACCACTAAGTATCATTAGATTTATGGAAAAGCATAAAGCATATAGCATAAAGCATCCTTACTCTATTAACCTGCCAACTGCTGCCTGTTGTGTAGGCTAGAAGACATTGCTTTTAAAAGAGACCTCAGAAAAAAAATCAGTATGGCCCAGATGAGAAATGTTTGGGGGTATCTTAGGCGCTCTGAGGCTAAACAGAGAAGCTTGTCTCTATTGAAACGTAATACCTATATCCTTACCACACTGAAATTGCAATGGTTACTTTAAGAATTTTCAGCAGGAAATTTTAAAATTGAACTGAGTTTCCAAAAACACCTTTTATGTCAGTGTCACAGATTGTCTGGATTTTATCTTATCAATGTTACACCTTTTAAAACAAAATATTAAATTTAATAAACAAAAATAATATTTTGCAGATACTGTTCACTCTCTAAATTTTTAAAATTTTAAACTCATCATTTACTTTGGAGCATTCTTTTAATATATGAAAAATATATTTTAAAATGGAATCCAGTTATTCTGTTTCCCTAACAATTAAGATATTTAGCAAAATTGATTTTTAACTTTCTAAAATTCATCTGGAAATGTAAAGGACTAAGAAGAATGAACGTTGTCTGGTGGATTTACATAGGACTGGTAAACCCTATTATAAAGCAGTAGCATTTAAGACAGTACAATCTCGGTAGAAGGATAGATAGTAATAAATCAATGGAACAGGACAGAGCTCCCAGACACATATTGGTCACCTTATTTATGACAAAGAAGCATTGTGGTACAATGGGAAAAGAGTTATTTTCCAAGTAGAAGCTATAAGGTCAGTGGGAAGGCCTTATGAGAAAGCAACAAATCTTTACTCCCATTAAAACATACACTAAAATGTGTTTTAGATGAGTTGCAAATTCAAGTGTAAAAGTGAAAATAACCCTTCTAAAATCAAGGTTGGCAAACTTTTCTTAAGGACTAAATAGTAGATATTTTAGGCTTTGCAGATCATACAGTTGATGTTGCAATTACTCAACTTTCTGCCATGGTAGCACAGAAGCAAGTCATAAGCAGTATGTGAAAGAGCGATCTGCTTGTGCTCTCATGAAACTTTACTTACAAAAGCAGGTGGCTCTGGAGTTAGCTTATAGGCCAAAGTTTGCAACCCCTTTTTTAGAACATCGTCTGACCTGGAGTGAGCAAAGTTTTTCATAAACTGAAAATAAAGGGTGATAATCAAAAACAAAATTTCATAAATTACATTAATTTTTTAATATTCATTCACCAGAAGACATTGTTAAGACATTGTGGAGGAGAAGTATAAAGAACTAATATGCAATATCATTATGTACCAATTCCCCACCGTGAATATATTCATTATGTATCACAAATATGTACAAATAAAACCCTTTTAAATAAATTGTCTTCACTACCTTGAAAAAATGGTATTATGAAAAGGTAATCCACAGAGTTGACTATGTTAAAAAAAAGATATTCAATAAGGGATTCATATCCAGAATATATTAAACATCCTCCCACACATATCCTACACATAGATAAGAAAAGAAAGCCAACCCAATAAAGAAAGAGAGCAAGAAAATATGAATGTATTTTCACAAAAGAGGCTCTATGTAAGATAATATCCAAGTGGCCAAAAAACTGTAAAAATTTTTTCATCCTAAATAGTTATATTGAAAATTAAAAATAAAATTTCAATTGCATACCACAGTATCCACAAATTAAAAAGGCAGATGATTCAAAGTGTTATCAAGAATGTAGAAAAAATAGAATTTTCATCCCCTAGGCAGGAACAGCCCCTCTGGAAAATCCTCTTGTGTACTTGAAATGATCTTAGTTGTACTCTATGATCCAGCAATTTTGTTCTTTGCTATAAAAATCAACATAAATATGAAGGGAAAGGAAAAATTATGAGAAAAGGAAAAAATGGAAACAAAGTCTTTGTTAATAGGGAAGGGTGGAGGGAGTGAAGGGAGCACAGGAAATGGAGAAAAAATAAGAGCCAAGATACATCATGTAGAGGTATAAGCACCCAATGGTAAATGTAAATATATCGTATACCTAAAATGCACCAATAAAAGAATTTAAGCAAAAAAAAAAAAAAACAACGTGAATATGTCTGTGTGTTCACTATGAGTCATTTACCTGAATTCTGAAAGTGACAGTATCCATATCATCCCAAGCTGTGAACTATCAAATTACACACTAACAGAAGGAAACATAAGTGCATGCAATATAGTCATGCTATGAGTAACTCAGGTACACATTCACATGTGTGCATTCATACTACAGAACATTCAGTTATACAGCAGTGAGAATGATCTACAACCACACATGTGGAAATGCACTGTGTATTTGCACAATATGTGTTAATGTTACATAGCAATAGAATAATCTATAGTGACATGGTACAGCATGGATGACTCTCTCTCCAACTCCATCCCCCAAAGAAATATTAAATGAAAGAAGCCAGACACTACTGAATACATATGATAGAAGTCCATTTACAGGAAGTTCAAAATATGGCAAGGCTTATGTGGGCTTTTACAGCTGAGGACCCTGGACACACTGGGGTGGAGAAGACACAATGACAAGGAGCGAGCGAGTGTAGGAAGTGTTCCCAAATGGTGAATAACATTTTATTTCTGAACTGACTATTGGTTCCACAAAGTTTGTGAAATGAGTCGCAATGCACACTTAGTTGCACTTTTCTCTACACATTATACTCCGCTGTGATTGAGCGCACAGGGACTCTACTCAGATGAGGAGAATTAGTGTAGCAACAGGACGATGAATGTGATGGTTCTTAGCTCCCTGTCCCCATCTCTGTTCCAATTGAATTTTGTTCTATTTGTGGTCTATTTCATATAAAGTTGTTGAATTCCAAGAGAGTGGGGGAGGAGAGACAGAGAATGAGAATACTCTTCCCTTAAAGAAGGGAAATACATCCTTTGTCTTTTAAGGGTGGGCTGCATATTATGACTTCCTTCCAAAGAGGGCAATTTGGAAAGGAGTGAAGAGAATAAGTTTAAAGTACAAAAACCTGGCAAACAGAAGCTCTACCAGGTGATCAAGGTTAACACCATCACTGGTGTGTCAAATTGACAATATGCAACCTGGAGATGATATGGTGAGAACACAGCACTCTGTCTGTGGTCTTCCGCCCAAGCCCAAACTGAGAGATGGTCCACAAAACGCTTAACATAGAACCCCTCAAAACTGTGAAGACCTTCAAATCAAGGATGACCTAAGAACCTGTTGGAGACAGGAGGGGTCGGAGGAGACATAACATCTCAATGGCAGATGGACCCCTAACTGGGATCTGGGAATAGAAAGGGACATTAGTTAAAAACTAAGGTAATGTGAATGCAGTATGGCCTTTAATCATAATGTATCCATATAGGTCCATGACATGTTATCCTACTCATACAAGATGGGAAGAATAGGGTAAAGTTGGGTGTACTGAACTTTCTGTAATATCTTTGCAACTTTTCTGTAAGCCCAAAATTATTCCAAAATGAAAAGCTTGTTTAAAGATTTTTAAAAGCCTGCCTAATAAATATTGGGTTACACTTAAACTGGGAAGCATGACCTACAATATTAAATTATTAACAATAAGAAATGACAAGGTTAGGAAAAATGAGTATCATAACCCAATAAATAGTAATAATGCAGGAATTATTCTTTACTTACTCTGCAAGATTCAGTGAACTTCTGGCAATTAAATTTTTTTTGGCAGTACTGGGAATTGAACCCAGAGTGGCTGAGCTTTATCTCCCTACTCTTTTTAAAAAATTTTGAGACTGCTATGTTGCCTAGGCCTGCAATCCTTCTGCCTCAGCCTCTCAAATAACTGGACTTGTATATATCACCGTGCCCAACTCTGATAACTAAACTATATAAATGTTAATTATTTCTATTTACTCCAACACATTAAAGTGAGAACTGTATGAACTATTACTCAGATATTTCAAGTTAGACTCTTTATACACCGAAGAGCTGAGTGATGAAATAGGGAATGTTTTTGTTAGTAATTACTGACTATTAAAAATTAATTTTCACTCCACTGCACTCTTTCAACAAATATAATAGAAGCATCATAGAATGTTGGAACTGAAAGGGACATTTAATGGATTAGTTCAGCTCCTTAACTTTATATGAAATAACTGAGTGCCAGAGAATTTGAGACTTTCCCGGGGTCATAATAAATTGGTGGGCAAGCTGGAATTCACTTATTCAGCTGAGCAAGTATTTATTGAGTATTAATGATGTTTCAAGAACTGTGATGGGTGATAAAGATCTAAACAGAGTGAAACTTTATCTTTCACTAGAAGAAGGTTACGAGGGACGGGCAGGGAAATGAACCAGTCTGTTTAATTCCATGGGGAAGCAAGCTAGCAGACACAAGTACAACATGCCGTGAAGATGAAGGGGCAGTTGTCCTGACTCAGCTTAGGTACCACTTGAACCTTTGGAAGCTGGGTAGAACTTATAGAGGTGAGAAGCCCAGAAGCAGGTACTCCAAGCTCAAGGCTGATCATCAGAGTCAAAGGGAGGAAATAGTATGTTGTACAGGAAACTCAATGCTGTCTGCTATCTGAAGAATATTGTAAGCAGGAAGCAAGATAGAGTAAACTGACCATGCTACTCCATGGAAAGGGTTTCCTAATGAGCTGAGCCTTTATCCTGTAAGAAATGTGAACTTCTTGTGAGAATCCTATCAAAGAGCTTACGGTCGTACTCAAAAGCTAGTGGTAAAGGGCTGCTTTAGAAAAGTGGTAGTACACATGGAGAAGAGGAGTGGATTCAAGAAGTATTAAGGAAAACAGTGATTAAATGGATGAGGATGGGAGGAAGATGGAGGCGCAAGCCAAGGAATCTTGAGCCGAGCCTCTAGTTCAGACCTCAGGAAGCACACATTAGCACACCCCTCCTTTTACACATTTTTCTACCTCCACCCCTAGGATGCAGCTTTGAATACAACAATCACTTGTTGCTATCTTTACTAAAAAAAAGCAAACGATAACACTTATGCTTATTCTGTCTTATCTAGGACAAAAGATATCTTCTTGACTCTTGTACACATAATCAAGGGGGCTCACTGAGGTCATTCTTTGGATAACTATAAGAATTTGTTTCCAATGTTAGTTTCTCTACTCCAAGGCTGCATAAAGTCCGCCCTGTTTCAGATACAGTCCAGGTGGTGACCACCTTTAATTGCTACCCTGACACACCTGTGTTGTGCACAGGTGACTGTGGTTGATTGTGCTGCCATTAGAAGAGGGAATATAGGTAGAGGGTCAGGAGAAAAGAGAATGAGTTCACCTTTTAAACATCCAAATTTTAACTGCCTGAAGAATATTCAGTTAGAGAAATTCAAATGGCAATAAGATAGTCAACTCTGAAATTCAGGGAGAACCTACCAATTTGAGAGGTATGACTCTTTGGTAAGAAACAAAATACATGAAAATGGATGCTGTGTTTCAAGGACAACCTCAAAGATAGGAAGAAAAGTGGAAAAGAAATAACAGGCTAAAGATGCAAGTCACAGATTGCCAGCATTTGGAGTATAACTGTTCAATTGAAGATTCAATGACAGGTAATACGTTGTGGAGATCTAACGTGCAGCTTGGTGACTACGGTTATAACAATATATTGCGTACATAAAAACTGCTGAGAAAGTAGGTCTTTAATCTCACCACACAAAAATAACTATGATATGATAGATATGTTAATTAGCTTGACTGTGGTCATCATCTCGCACAATATGTTCACATATCAAAACAGCATCTTGCACACTGTAAATGTGTACAATTTATATTTGTCAATTATGCCTCAGTAAACCTAGAAGACATTTTTGAGAAAAAGAAAATTCAATAAAATAGTCAGAAATCTATCAGAAAAGCTAGAAAAGAGTCATTTTATCCCAAAGCAGAGAAATTCAGTTTTCAGAACAAAGTGATCAATTATGTGTGTCTAGAAAAGGAGACACTAAAAACAGTTCCTAGAGTTCCTATAAAAATATCCACTAATTTTGTCAATAGAGGACATAGGGAACTCTAATGAGAGCGATTTCCATGCAGTGAGTGCCCTTCCTTGTATTGAGGTAGGTGCTGACAGTGTGTACATGCTGCTATCCTAGACTGTTCTTTGAAGGTTTGGATGAATTTAGGAGACGGGCCAAAAAAAAAAAAAAAAAACAATATGTAGAGGCAGAGCTGCATAAGACTCTTCTGTTGTCTGTTTGACTTTGGATGAAATGTTTAGTTCTTTTGTAGACTACAAGGAAAAATGCCCAAGAGAAGACAGGTGTTGATGAAATAGGAGGAGAAGGACAAGTCCCTGGAGGGTCAAGGTCAGAGACAGGGCACATGGAAGAGGGGCTGGCACCTCGCATCTCAGCCCCAGAAAGGAAGGACACGGGCAGCAGCATAAATACATAAATGTGCGGACGAGTGTGTTGGACTGTTGGTGTGTGTGTGTCTCTGTGTGCACCACATCTGCGTGTGTGATCCACACAGGGTGGTGGGCATCAGGAAGTTGAGGAAACTGCCTGAAGGCTGCTCGTCACTTGTAATTTTTTTTCTGGTAAGAAGTAATGTGAGAGTGAGGTTCGCCAAAGTCCTAGGAGAGCAGGTAGTGTTTGGATGAAGACTGAGGTGAGTCAGCAAGAGAATTATTGAAGACAAAATTTAAAAATTAAACCAAAGGTGTTAAGAGTGGACAAGTCTTATTTTAAGGCAACAAACTGCAGGCTTGTATGATTTTTTTTCAGTTGTGATTAACTACTAGAACTTTTAAAAGGCATTTGTTAAGTATCCTTTACTGTATTTTGGCATAATGCTCTGCAAACAGGATCTCAGTCCCAGTAGGTCAGCTCCTTTATTACTTCAGCTTTCAAGTTAAGTCACTTCTCCAAGGTTGTGTAGCTGATTAAAAGGCAGAGCACAGGTCTGTCTCAGTGCAAAACACATGTTGGTAACCATATGCTGTTTCCTCGTCCCAAGGAGTGGGAGCTTTAAGAGTTGATAAGGTGTTTGGCTAGCCTTGGGGAACTCATAATACACAAGAGTAGATATGCTAATAAGTAATCCCCAGCAAATGCCAGGGATTGCTCTACTCAGAAAGCAAAAGCAGGAACTCTTCAATCCTTCTAAGACTTCAGGGAAGGCTTCTCAGGGAGCAGACCCTCGACAGCTGACCAGGTATGAATCAGTAGTCACCAGGTAATTAAGGAATCAGGCCTTCTGGATTTGAGGATGAAACATAGGGACATAGGCAAAGAGGCAGGGGTGCTATGCCCTTTCTCTATGTACCTGGGATATAGAGAGACTGCTGGGTGAAGGTAGGAGACCTGAGAGAGATATGGGTTCAAATAATAAGGGGCATCGTATCTACTGACAACTTACTTTATCCAAAAATCATTGCATGACATAAAGTTTTAAAGAAGAGAATGACATCAGATTTGAGTTTTGGAAATATGACCATGTCAGTAACAAGCAGGATGGATTCCAGAACAAGGAGACTAATAATTTTAAACTGTCACTTACTCTGAACACAGGGTAGGTAAGCAGTTTTTATACATTCAGTGATTTAATCACAGGGATTCCATGACGGAAGTGTAGTTATTTGCACCTCACTAGTGAGGAAGCCAAGGACCTGACAGGCTAAGTAGCAATGTGCCCAATGTCTCCCAGTTTAGAAATGGCTGAAGCAGAACTTGAATCCAAGGAGACCAGCTGAGCCTTATGGCCAGTGTTTATTCCACTGTTTTCTTATTTTTCATAGTTTTACTGTTTATATCTGAATGTAGATCTTATGACACCTGTACTGAGGTGAATAATGTCCCACTCAAATCCATGTCTATGCAGAACTTCGGGAAGTTCTTACTAACTGTATTTGGGAATAGAGTCTTTGGGGCGTAATTACTGTAGTTGTTGAGAAGGTGGACCCTGAATCTGATGACCAATGTCCTTGTAAGCGGAGGAGAGAACACAGAGAGAAGAATATAAAGAAGAAGACAGGTTAGAGAGGTGCAGCCATGTGGCACGGAGAACCGAGGGTCCTCAAGACTCATTGGGAACTAGGAAGAGCCAAGAAAGAAGTGACCCCTGGAGACTGCAGAGTGAGCATGCCCTGCTCACACCTTCATTTCAGACTTTTAACCCCCAGGCTGCGAGACAATACGTTTCTGTTGTTCTAAGACACCACCATTAAGATGGTTTGGAACATAACGCATATCTTTATGCCACTTGAGTTTCCAGTTAGAGTTACCTTATCCGATATGTATTTATCATTGGGTACAAATAAGTCTTGTTACTGCCTTCCATTCCCTTTCCCTGATAGGTAAATCACACTTGGATTCTCAAGGGTAAAGCTGCTTTTCTCTGAATGTTGATATCGTTACCTGAATTTTCAGTATTTGGGGTTACAAAAAACATTTTAACCCTCACCTCATAGTAACATGAAGTTAAGGCTTACTTTATCAACAGGACAACAAGCTCTATGCTTGAAGAAGGTCTGAAAGTATTCAGACCTGCTCCAGACTTTGCTTTTGTACTGACCTAGAAATTAACAATCTGTTCTTATGCAAGACTGAAATATTTGGTATTGTTTGCAAAGTGTATGCCAGCCAACTGGGCAATCCAACATGAAGGATGTCTTTTCAGATCTTTCAACCCTGAGTTCTTACAACACAGAACTGTAGAGTTTTAGAGCTAGCCAAACAGAATCAGCACATAATGAATAGTAGCTAAAATTGTTTTGACTTCCACCAAAATAGTGGTATTGACTAAACTTTAGCCTTACATCATCAGTCCTTTTTGTTGGCAGCCATTTTCTTATTGATGTGGCACTACTTCACAAGTGTTCCTGGGATCGATTCTCTTTGTCATTCGTCACAGAGAAAAGTTGGACACAGAAGCATCTGAGCTTTCCTAGGGCTGCCTACTCAGACTCATCAGTCACAGAGACAGCCCTGCACACACGTACACATATGCAGACACACACACACACACCCACACACACACAATGTTTCTGTGTTTGTTTTGATGAATTAGTAATGATAGGACACAAGATGCAGGTCTTGGGATCAGTGATGAGAGAGTTCTTGAATTTGGATTTCGTGTGAAATGTCTCGTCTTCAGAAAGGTTCCTTGTCCATCTGTCACCTGTTTTATTTTAGTATAATACTTACTTGGTTTTTTTATTTAATAATTTACTCATTAGCTTGTTGTCTTTCCAGACTCATGGGCTCTTAGATGTCTCAGTTGCCTTATTCACTTTGATATCTACTGAGCCTAAACCTATACCTTGTTTTCATCAAAAGTTTATTCAAAGAATGAATCATGAGTGCAGCTAGATATTCTGAAAACTGTAAAGCGGAAGGATTGGGAGAAAGGAGCAGTGATAGAGGCTATAGGTAGTTGAAGTCAGGAGTTGTTTAGCAGAGAAGTAGAGCGGAGAGTGTTGTGACGATTGAGGACAAGAATTTGGGGTAATGTTGGAAAGAGATTGGCTTTAAGACTGCAGAGACCGGGCCGGGGATTTAGCTCAGTGGTTCTGCTGCCTGCCTTGCAGGCACAAGGTCTCAAGTTCGATCCTTTGTACAAAAAAAGAAAAAGAGAAAGACTGCAGAGACCAAGGAAGAAGGTGTTCAAGAGAGGGGCACAAAGTTGCTACCAGAGGGAGACAAAGGGCAAATGGTAAAGGTGTATCTTTCAGGTAACTGTGTAGGAAGGTGCTAGAAAGTGCGCTGTAACCTAAGCATTTCCAAAATATGACAATGAAATAACATGCAAAAAAAGGATAGTGCTGAATTCCCAAGCACCATTAAACAGAGGTATTGTAATAACAATACAGATTTTTAAAACTTATATATATGCTTACATATATATTCCATGGAAAACAGCATTTTAACATAACATTTGTATTCAAAAAAATTGATCCGTATTTTCAGATGAATTAGCCAAGTTAAAATGTGTAAGCCATATTCAGGTAAATACTCATAAAGTTGCCTAGCAATGGAATGTGTTTTTGCCTGTTCTCTCGACAGGTGATCCCATGTGGCTTTATATAGGAAACAAAAGAAGCTTATTTTACCCAAAATATCCTAGGTATTTATTGCCCAATGAAGAAATTGTGGAAAAAAAGCAGAAGGTATCATTGTGCTGAAAGACACATGTAGAGGTGTAGCTGTACCAACATTACCCAGGGTCACCTAGTTACATTAAAAATTTCTGAATAAACAGCTCCAGGGGAAAAAGACATTTTCCTTTTCTGAGTTCATGTGTCTCTGTGCTATTGTCTGGGCATCTTTTCAATTTTCCTTTGTGGGCTTGGCTGTTTTTGGACTGGAGACTTCTTTTTCTTATCTGTAGGGAGGAATGCTTTTCTAACTAGAGCCTGAAGATGTTGCTGGGATGACAAGGCTTGTGTGGGTTGACTACAGGACACAAGAGAGTGTGTAGCTCTCAAAGAACTGAAACGTGGGCCCTACCAAAGGAGAAGGTAAGGTCAGCATCCCAACACAGGTAGCTGTGTCCCCTCTCCTGCCTCCATAATGCCAGTGGCAGTTTCACCCTCTCTGCCGTGCTCAACCTGGTGGCCAAGAGCTTCAGCAAGCACTCAGCACAGTGCTCTGTTAAACACTCTCCTCTTAGGGAGAAGGTTGGCCACGATTGTCAGAGGCTGGAGTGATGGCCAAGGGACTGGATTTCATGTGTTAAGGACCATGGTCCCAAGCCACTTCTGCTGGCCATGTTTGGCCTCCATGCAACCTTGCCTGGGAATTCTGAATCTGATGAGGCAAGAATTGATAAAGCAGAAAAGGGAGAGACCAGAGGAAGAGACCTTTGGATGAAAAGTACACAAGAAGCACAGTCATTAAGATATTTCTAGGCAGAAGAAGTAATTCAGAACTCATTTTTCTTACCCAAGAAATCTGGAGGAAGTCCGCCCCAACAGTGTCATCCAGGACTGGGGTCTCTCTCATCTGCCAATCTGTATGTTCTCCTTGTCTTTGTCCTCTCCCTGTAACCAGATGGCTGCTCCTCTTGGGGCTCACAACAGCATTCCAGTCAAATGGCAAAGGGACCACAGGACAACTCTAGCAAGGCTATAATTTTTTAGGAAAAATATTCTCTTCCAGGAATTTCTACCAAAGTCTTTTTTTTTTTTTTTTTT
>NW_004624819.1:7169920-7223865 GCF_000247695.1 Heterocephalus glaber | reverse complement strand
TTTTTTTTTTTTTTTTTTTTGGTACCGGGGATCGAACTCGGATCCTTGCGCTTGTGCAGCAGGCGGCAAAACCACTGAGCTAAATCCCCTGCCCAACCAAAGTCTTTTTGACTAAAATGGAGTCACATGGCAGCTCTTACCTGCAAGAGAAACTGAGAACTTGAAATTTTACTTTTCCAGTCTCTGTGGTAGATGCTGGTCCAGAAAACAGACAGAAGAGGGAATGAATTTTCAATGAACCATGGTGGGTCACAGCTACAGTACCAAATAATCAAAAATAAAGAATAAATTAGAGCATGAGACTATACAAAGCTAAAGGACAGAATGATGGAAGGCCATGGAACCAGCAAGAACACCAAAGATATGGACAAAGACAATCAAAGTCATGGGCCAATACCAAAGTACTTAAGACTTTCTTTTCTTTAATTTTCTATATTGTAAACTATTTCCACTCATATTAATGGAGAACTTAGAGTCTGAGAGTATTGACTAACATAGGTGTTCTAGGGGCCCAGGATTTAGCTCAGTGGTTCTGCCACGTGCTTTGCAAGCGCAAGGTCCCAAGTTCAAACCCTGGTACAAAAAAGCCCCACAAAAACATAGGTGTTCTTCTCTCCCAGGACATGGAAGGACCATATACTCACTACTCACAAGAATATCTCCATTATTGTAACTGTTCTCCTGTTCTAGGACAAAGGTTCTGGCAAAAAGGATTAGAAACACCACATTGGTGAGATGGTGACTGGAAAAGACAATAGAGCTCTCAGGAAAGAACAAAGGAACGCAAATTTTACACATTTTTCTCCTCTGTCCTCCTCAACACCTGACTAACTTGTAGCCTTCAAGTTCTACCTTAGTCATCATCCCTTCCTTGGAGCCTCTTTGCATTTCATACCCTATCTAGCAGCTGTCTAGCAGGCTGGCCCTGCTGCATGGACACATCTCATTAGCATAGTGACATCCCTTCCTTCAACAATAGCTCAGATGCCACCATGTGCTGAGTGCTGCTGCAACCCCTGGGCAGTTCAACCTCTGCCCTGCAGAGCTGCATTGCCCAAGGGAAATGTAATGTGAGTTTTATTCATAATTTTAAGTTTCCCATTATTTGCATTAAATAGGGGGAAACAAGAAGTAAAATTAGTTTTTCATAATGCTGTTTGTTTAAAGCATTATATCCAAGATACTATTATTTTGACATAATATAACAATTATTAGTGAGATATTTTACATTCTTTTTTTCATACTAAGTCTTCAAAGTCCCGTGTATCTTTTAATGTATTCCATTTGGACTGGGCCCATCTCAAGTGGCCAACAGTGGGCTATGGTGAGTGGCCACCATGCTAGAAGGAGCTCTTCTAGAACATACAGACCATACTTAACTGCTGATAGACCTAGTTAATTGTGCCTAAGACGGAGAATTTAGGGCATGAGATCACAGAAGCTGTTTTATGTGAGAAAAACCAGCTGCTTCCCTACTTAGGTATTTGTTTTAGCACTTTCACCATTGCTCAGAGTCTAGATCTAAGACGCATGGCTGATTAGCTACCTGATTTATTCAAAACCCTAAAGTTGACTTACTCCAGAGTCCTGGATCTTGGTGACAGAAATCTAAGAGATTAGTGTGTCAAATGGCAATGGTAGTCAAACATGCCAGCAAGTGCATCCATCTCTGTGGTCCCTGGTTCTCCCAATATGGCCTGGGAGATAAATCAATCCCTTCTCCCTTCTGTCCTTGAATAGCCAAAAGCTAAGAATGATTTTTACACTTTTGAATATTTGAAAGGAAATCAAAAGAAGAACACAATTTTGTGATAGATAAAAATGCACAAAATTCAATTTTCATTGTCTATAAAAAGTTTTACTGGAAGACAGCCACACTCATTCATTTAAGTATTATCTAGAGCTGTTTGGGTACAACAATAGCAAAACTGATGAGCTGCAAGAGACCATATGGTCCACAAAACCCAAAACATTTACTTATCTGGCCTGTTTCAGAAAATGTTGCCAACTCCAATGTTGTGTATGTAAATCACTTGAGGGGCTTTAAAGAAGAACAGATATCCAACACTACCCCCAAGTACTTCTGAATTAGTCTGTGGTGAGCCCTAAGTAACAATACACAATACAAAAGATTTTACTACTGTAGCCAGTCTGGTTTGGAAACCAAAGTACAGGTAATAAGAAGACTAGGTGGAAAGCTTGGACTCAGAATGAAGGGGTTCATCGAAGGAACTTGAGTTACATCTCACAGCAGCAGTCTGAACCTGTCACAGAAGGCCTCTTGGGGTGGCATGCCAAGGCACATTCTTCTGAGTCAGGGTTTATCCCTGTTCTGTTCACCTCTGTGACCTTGATGTTCCTCTCCTTCCAAGCTGAACCAGATCCTCTGTTGATTGACACATTCTTCCTGTGCATTCACCAGTTAAGTCACCCTTATCAGCCTGGGGGCCATTCTGTCCTTCTCCAACAAGATTTTGTTTGTCTGTTCTGAGTCACTATTGCTGCTTTTATAGCGTTCTCAAGTCCAATCTAATTTTCCTTCCTTTTTTCCAAAATATTTCTTCGTTGCCTCAAGGCCTTAGGAAATGCACATTTCAACTGTTTATTTCCTTTGAGTCTCCATCCTGATGTGCACTGAGCCCCTTCTGTGCTTGGTGGATGGCTTCATTGGTAGTGGAAAGGACAAATGAATGCATGGGAAAGAATAGTTAGAAAAAATGCAGAGGGATTTTGCAGATTATGTGTTGTGGGTGTAGTGAATTTAAAATTAGAACTTCCAGATTTGAATGTTGCCTGCACTGCTTTCCCTAGAAAGCCCCATGAGAAGATCCCTTTGTCTTCCTGAGAACAAAACTTGGAATACTCATAAGATGGGAGAGAAGTCCTGCTTCACCGAACAGCATGCAGATGGCTTACCGAGTGCTGCAGTGCCTCACGTCCTGGCTGGCCCATAATAGAAAGTTCCCTCTTCCTTAATCAGGACTCTAAAAGATCCTAATTGTCTATAGCTGCAAATAGTTGGCAATCTCATTTATGAAGTTGTCCACCAATAGCAGTATTATTAAAGGTGACTTGGTAAAATATTTTATTGTTTGTACCTATATTTTATAGTATAAATTTAAAAATTATTCTAGATAATAAAATTCTGTAATTGATCATGGTTTTAATAGGTGATTTTTTCCATAAAGTATCACACAAACCTTACTTGTAGGCCCTCTCCCATTTCATATTATGTTATTTTGTAGTTTTTTGTGCAATGTTTTTTTGTTTGGAGATGGGAAAAGTTTTGAGCCCTTCTCTTTTATTTTATATACTTAGAGAAAACATGGTACATCCCCCAAATTGTTGTCATTTCCTAGTTGTTGCTTCTGGAATGTTCATAGATATTGAAGACTCTAAAGCTCTGACATGAATTCCCTCTAGCATCATCTGAGGACATAGTTTTAGCTGTTGCCCCTTCTGGCCACAGACTCAGAGCATGAAGCAGGACATCCACTGTCTTCAGTCTCTGAGATGACACCAGTGTGTGGCTGAGGTTAGGCGTCACGAACCTCTCCTCCCCTCCCCTTGGTGTCTAACATTCCAGGGGAAGCAAAGCCCGGAGTTTCTATGATTCGGAGGAGCTGAAGGTGAAACCCAGTTGTTTCACCCAAGGGCAGTGTTTCAGGCTAACGCTAATCCAAGAATTACAGGATGTACAGTTTTCTTGAAGTCTACCAAACTTTCACTAAGTAGACTATTGCTTACATTAATTTAGCTATATAGCTATAAACAGTATCAATGACAGAATTAAGAGTATATACGTTTCACTCATTTTTTAAATTCAAATAAGCAGATTTTATTTCATTAGGTCTCTTTCATGAAGTGGACACTATCATTAACATTTTTGTAATAATAGGATATCAGTTTAATATCTTTTCATATATTATTCCATACAATTGAATACTATTAAATTATTACAAATTGTCACAGTGCATATCTCTTGATTTTAGTGCCCAGCATTTATCCTTTCTTATTTTAATCATTGTGTACCAGTTTTTCTTTCTCATGATATGAGGAGAAGTATGCATACAGAGGGCAATAGTCTTGCTTTAGGTCACACATCTAGTGAGTGTCAAAGTCAGGAAATAAACCTGTGTTGTAAGACACTTAGTCTCATCTTTCTTTTTCATCCCTAAAAAATAGAATCATTTATTTTTACACTCTTTTGTCTTTGTAATTTTTTCCCTGAAGATATTAATATCTTAATTGATTTTGGTCAATGATTTCATTAACTCGATAAAATCTTCTTTATTTAGAAGACTGGAAAAATATACATAAAGAGGTAGACTTGGCACTATGTCAGGCTGTACTAGGTAATTAAAACTCACCTAAGACATCTCAGAAAGATTCTGAAGAGTTGTTTTCCTGGTCCAGGTAGTGAGTGATAGAGAGAGGGAAGTATCACTTTGTTTTGCTTAAATGATTAAGAATTGCTTTGGGGGGTATCTTTCTGAAATAAATCATATCCTCTGGCGTCTTGTTGGTGCTTGAGATGCTTTTTTAAGTTATATGGAAAAATGTTTAAGTGCTTTTCAATTTTGTTTTGGTTGAGTTCTGCTGTATTTGAATATGATTGTAGTTTTTATTCCCTTGCACTGTTCTTCTTTGAATGGTTTTAATTTTTGTATGCGTGTGTGTGTTTGATAATAAAGTTATTTTTTTAAAAAAAGAATTGCTTTTTGGAGACTTAGTGGAAAGGAACCATTGGAGAGAGGTGATGAACTGAATGTACTTAATCTCACAAAGGGTCATTTTAGAATGAACTAGGAAGAGTCCCAAGGGGAGATGAGAGAATTAGAGTAATATTGTGAAGAGGGGATCCTACAGTGGCCAATAGAATAGACTCTACTTGTCAAGACAAAGGTTTGCCAAAACTTGAATATCTGTACAGAATTTATTAAAATGTTGATTTAAATGTTAACACTTTCTTTTTTTTTTTTTTTGGTGCCGGAGATCGAACTCGGGTCCTTGCGCTTGCGCAGCAGGCGTCAAAACTACTGAGCTAAATCCCCAGCTTGTTAACTCTTTCTTAAAGCAATACTTATAGTGCTTAAAAAGTTATGCTAATAAGTTTTTTATTCTTTCTTGCAATCTAGTTTTTTGATGTTCAATAAAATGAGAATAGTCACAGGATAGGACCCCAGAGTAGTGAAGGTTTCTCTGTAGAAATGAAAAGCCAAGTGAAACCATAACATAGACCTCACATGAACCAGAATGTAATGCAAGGAAATTTAATGGCAAAAGCAGTTTGGCACCAAGTTGAACTACAGGTTATACATAGAAAAATAAGCTTGTATAAATACTGCTTCTACGTGAGAAAACTAGTCATTTAGAAAGCTTAGGAAATTAAAAGAATAAAGCACAAAATAGTAAACGTGAAGTTAAAGAATAAGGTTTTTAAACCCAAAGAATTATATTCAATCTATTTATTCAATGAAGTTTTTTTTTAGTGCTTTCTGTATGATAAGAATTATCTTAAGTCTGGAGTAGGAATGGAAAGCAAGACAGACAGGAACCTTGCCCTCAACCATGTTGCATCTGAAGGAAGCCAAATAACCAAAAAACAATCAGTAAGTTAATAACATCATGGCAGCTTCTTAAGTGCTGTGTAGGAAATGAACAGGGTGTGGCTACGAATGGCCACTCAACCCCTTGTCATGGCAGTGGTGCTTCCTGCAGTCAGAGAGGGCCTTCTCAGAAGAGCTGACATTTAAGGTGAGATCTGAGACTAAGAAAAGAGCTAGCCACAGGACAAGCTGGGGAGGGGCATGTTCAGCAGAGGGAATGGTTTATGTAATTGCCCAGGTTAGCACTTTGCATGTGAGTAATAAAGAGATCAGAATGCACAGTAACATGGGCGCGCGCACACACGCGCGCGCACACACACACACACACACACACACTGAATGATGATTAAAAGCATACATCAGCTCAACTAGTATCCAGAAATCAAGATGGGTAAATTTCCTTGGTGTTATATTTCAAGGTATTCTAACTCCTTTTCTCTCTTATCCCATCCCCTTACTCTATCCCAACCACACAAATCTAACTTGGAAGAAGATTTAAAATGCTGGCTTCCAGAGAGAAGTGTTGTTTTTATCTCTAGTTTAGAATATCATCAAATGCCCCCAGCCTGTGCTTGGATGGTAGGTGGTTTTTGTAAATTAATGTTTGGAATCCTCATTTCTAAAGGACTAGTATGCAGCAAAAGCCACTATGTATTAATGGAAAGAAAGCTCATAAAATACACTGCCTTAATTGGGACGCCCAACAAATACATTTCTTTTAATGTTATGAGTATTAGACGCTATTCTGAGCTTAATTTCTTAGTCATGGTGACAAATCAATTTGTTGAGTATATTTATGACATTTTACTTATGGTGAAAGCTATTTTTCATATTCCAAAAATCTTTAAATGTTTGTTTCTTCTGTTCTTTGTCCAGCCTTTCTTTTATTATATCCATTTATTTCTCTAGATCATTGCTCATTAAACTTCCAAAATATCATTTTAAATTCAAATTTCTAGTGATTGTTTTTGTTTCTGCTTTGGTAGGGTAAGATATTGTCATGTTCTTTTGCCTTTTGAAGCACAATAAAACAAACAGTAGAGACATGCTGTGGTATTTTGGAATCCATGTTTTGCTAAGTACCATACCAGTAAATCAACTCTTGAATGAAACAAATCTTTAAATAAACATAGTTCTTAAAATGGCTATGTTCGGGTAATCACAAAGTCATGAATCGGAGAATTTCAATGACAAATCATGTATGTTTTTATGTTAATTAGGAAGCATTTCCCATTGACTTTGAGATGCTATTACAATTCAACCTGTCTGTAGTGTTTTATGTGCCTTAAGACTTGTTGCTACTGTATAATAACTAGGACAGGAGAGCTGCAGGGTTCCAATTACTCTGGCAAAGAAACCTTATTACATTGTCTCCGACTAAGCATGTAATTAATGTCTCTATTTCAAGGCCATTTCAGCAAATTCAAAACCCAGAGATTATCCACACATATTTAGAAATGCATAGGAATACTCGCGATGTCTTCATTGCAGCTGACAGTAATGCCAGAGAAATTTTTTCAGATAAATGTAATATTTAGCACAGGTAGTAAATATTTTATTATAACTAAAGCTGTGGCTTGAAATTAAATGTGTAATTCTAAAATTTCTCAATGGGAATAGGATCATCCTCCACTCCATGGTGACTTTTTTTAATGAGTGAAATGTTTTCAGGTGTTCAAAATTTCTGGGTAGAGGTCAGTAATCTTCAACACATTTCTGTGTTTATATGCCACCATTCAACTATTCCATTATGTATTTTATCAAAAGTATCATGCATAAACACTTGCCTATTAAAATTTATTTTTATTTTGAATTACTTCCTAATATTTTCTTTTATATTACAGGTAGATTTTAGGCAAATTATTTGTTTTATGGAATTCTTTTCAGGATGTCAGAGAGGCATTATTTTAAAAGTATATTTTAAAGAAGAGTTTAGTGAGATAATATTAAGAATAATTATTCTAAAATGTGTCACCCCTTGAAGGAGAAGGGGAGATGGTATATGTGTATATCATATGAACTTCAGAGGAAAAAGAAAAGGCAAGCAAGCAAAGAAAGGAAGGAAGATGGAACGTTTGGCCTTGATTTCAGCCCCTATTGTGTGTCAGGTCCTGTGCCCAGCCCTACAAATACAGTTTCATTTTTGTACATGGTGCTGAGAAATGCCATGTATGCTTTGAATCCTTGGGTCTCATAGTAGTGCCACATTCAGAGCTGTCTGCTTGACATTTGCAGAGGAGAAGGTAAGAGGAGATGAGAAGATGAATATTCTTGACATTGCTAAAATGTTAGAATTATTTAAAAGTTCTATTAAGTAAGAGGCAGTTTCAGAGCCTGATTTATGACAGTTGATGAAATTTTCACAAGGAAGTATTATGAAATTGGAAAAAAAAAAACCCTTGTAGATGCACACAGGACATCATACGCATATGAATTTCACTGCACATGGTTGAGTTCCTGAATCCTATTTATAGCTTTTAGGACACATCCTCAAGTGATAAATGAACATTGAAATGCTACACATATGTTTATATCCACTTTTAGCAGTAGAGTTGTTTCAAAAAATGGTATCTCCGCTGGGCCAAATCTCAGACATTTGGAAAGAACAAAAAAATTTGAAATTTCGAAGCTGAACTAAAGGAAATTCTTTTTAAAAAACACCCAAAACTGGAAGATTTAACAATAGTAAATTAGACAGAAAAAATGATTTTGTAAAGAACAGTATGAGAAATAAAATATATTAGAATTCATCACCAGTCATTTGTTGGTTGGTTTTAGTTTTTATGGACACAATAGATATTGCCTTCGAATTTTCATGCCCTGTAAGTAAATTCTCTGTATTACATTTTAAAGTTGTCAATTTAAACATTATAATTTTGGATAAGCGACAGGTTTCTTTGTTTTTAAAATGGCCAGGAAAGTTAGAGGTTAGTATTTAATGAAGACTCTGTATATGTTTTTGGACTTCTCTTTTACTGGCCAATAAAACAAGGCAAGAGAGGCTGAGTTTGAAATAGAGGGTATCTGTGTTCAAAAGGTGGCATTTTACAGCTATTGCAATAAAATTGAAGACAATTAGAATCAGAAGACCTCTTTCTTATGTTTCCTTTGGTTACAAGTTGCAGAAACCCAGATAAACTGGTTTAAGCAAAAAAGAGAAGGGATTAGCTCACCTGAGTGAAAAATCTGAGAACATTACTTGCTTTAGGCATAGCCAATAAAAGAACTCCAATTTTGTTATTAGGTTGGTGTTCCTCATTTTTTCCATCTCTTGACCTTGTCCTGCTGTCTATGAATTGACTTTTCACTCTAAAGTAGATGCAATGTGTTGGATATCAGAAGTGCCATGCCTAAATTATCTTTATCCAAGCAGGATGAAACTTTCTTTTTTCTCAAAATTAAACAAAACCTGGAATGTACTTTAGGGAATTAATTTTGGCCATGGAGCAAATGCTTCAGACTGGGGCAGGTGATGCTGGAAGGTCAGACCAAGGTCATGTGCTTTTCAGGGTTGCGAGGTGTGGGCTCCTCCAGAGCCTGAACCACCAAAGCACTGAGATTGGAGGAGGTGAGATTGTGCTTGAGCTGCTGCTGACCTAACCTCGGAGGGAGCAGCCAGGTACTGAGAAAAGTGTTTTACTTCTTACAGCAATGCAAAATACTTGAGAGGAGTAGTGTAAAATATGAATCAGAATTTTATTAAAAGCATTCACTGTCTATCCTAAAGATACTGTTTTAGGAATTGTACCTAGTGCTTGCTTCGGCAGCACATATGCTAAAATAGGAATTGTACCTTGATCGTGAACATAAACCCAAAGTTTATAAATAATTTAAGGAACAATTCCCATCTTTTTTCCTTCCTAACTATAATTTTGAAAGCTTCCATTATCATAGAACTTGTTTCTCAGTCTAAAATGTGTGTTGAAATGTAATTTTGATTTCTTTTGTTTTCTTTATATTTTGTTTCCTCCGAGAATATGTGCCCTAAGTATTGCAGATCAGGACAATTGATATGCCCCCTCTGCTAGCTGAAAATTCCATAAAGGCATGGTAGGGGCAAATCTGTATATTTTCCCATTGTAAGAAAGACATTATCAAATATAATTTATAGAAACAAAACACTATATAAATTTGGAATTGCCGAGTGCCTCATACAGAGGAAGAGATATTTGAATCCAAACTAATAATACTTCATTAGTTGAAGTCCTATTGTCAGTTTGGACTCAACAGTTGAAAATCATGAATCTGTAATCTGGCCATCCACGCTTGACAGTGATGTGAAGTGAGCCACATTTCAAAGCCAACCACCTCTTTTGTGTCTGCAGCTGCTCACCTGAATTCATTAGGGTTGGTGATAATGAGGTCAGGGTCAGGGGTTTGATCTCTGGTACTGCCCCAGGCACCCTGATTCTGAGCCCACTCACAGCCCTATCTCTGTCTAAGGGGGATTCCATTTGAAGGATATGGCTGGAGACTGCAGAGCATCTTTCAGCCTGAGAAGCACACTGCAGACATGCTGTCCTGTGCTACTGGCCATATGCCTCATTCCAGAGGTGTTTGCATCATAAATGAGAGTTACAAGATGATGAGGAGTTCTGCTGACCCACTAACACTTACTTAAGGTTTCAGTATAATTAGATGTCTTTGTCATATTTAAGACAGTAATATTAAGGTTTTCCAGAAATACTGATTCTGAAAATTCCAAAGGTCAAAAATTGAAATACAAATAGATACTGTAATAAGATTAAAGAGCAGAAAGAGCTAATAGTGATGAGATTATGCTCGGGCAGATGAGTCCTTAGCTTAAGTAAGAAAGTGAGCTTTACAGAGCTGAGGTGTTGTAATGCCAGTTTCTGTGAACTCGCTGCCTGTGTTTTGCTGATATAACATTAATCCTTTCTCCTTTGTGCAAAACAAAAATACAGTTGCAGCAAAACTTAATAGAAGTAACTGAATTTTTATTTAATCCTAAATGCATCTATAATAACTAAATTATTAATTAACCAGTTAGGCGGCCTCTCAAATAAAAACACATAATGATTCTAAATTTTACTATTTTTTTGATTTATCAAAATCTTAAGGACAAATACTCTTGGTTATAGTTACATTGTCAAGTTTTCCTAATATCCAGTAGGAGCTCAGTCAATTAATGCTACATTTAGTAGGTTATTATAGTGATGTTATTTAGTTTAACTGAGGTTTTAGCTCTGTAAATAAGATACCTTTCAAATTGAGAAATCTACATTTTTATAGTATTTATGCTATTTATTATTATTATGCTATTTATTTATTATGCCAGCTTATTTATTATGTGAACAAATAATGAAATAAGGGTCAAATTTTGGACAGTGCTATCTTGGATGTTGAATATCCCCAAAGGCCCATGTGTTAAAGGTGCAGCCTGCAGAGTGGCTCTATCGTGAGGTGGTAGAAGCTTCAGATGTGGCCCTCGGAGGTTCTCAGCATCGGGGGTGAGCTCTCAAGGGCACTGTGGACATTGTTCTCTTCCTCTTCTTTCTCTTTTTGCTTCCTGTCCATCAGGTGAGCAGTTTGCTGCACCCTGGGCCCCTGCCATTGACATCCGGCAACCTACAGAGGCCCAAAAGCAGTGGGTCTGGCTGCTCTAGGGCTGCAACCTCTAAAACTGTAAGCCAGGATAAATCTTTTCTTTTTATAAGTTAATTATTTCAGGTTTTTTTTACAGTGACTAAGCTTGTGAGATAAAACAAGTCAACATTAAATAGTATGTTAATATTAAATCATTAGGATGCTATTTACAATTTTAAACTCATTATTACAATTTTATATCTTTTATATTTATTATTGGTCACCATTAATTAATTCTTGAGTGCCTAAAATATGAATGTCACCATGTGTGAGATGCTAAGCCGATCACTGTGGAGAAACAAGTAAATAGAAAAATCATGATCTCAGTCTCAGCTCTTGAGTTCTGGCTTCCAAGTGACAAAAGGGGGAGGGGAGGAGGAGAAGGTGAAGCTAAAGGAAAAGAAAAAGAAACAACCATTGTATCAAATAAAAAGGTCACAGCTATGTGCAGCCTATACACTGCACACGCCTCCCCTTTTGTCTACCTAATGACAAAGCCTTTAAATTCACCACTGGAATCGTGGTAGAGGCTGCAGCCCCCAGGGACATTTCCAAAGCCAGTGTCTTCCATGCTTGCCTCCTGCCCCCGCTCTATGTGAAGCCGCATCACTGTAGGAGTTGCACCATTCATAGCAAGGTGATTAGGAATCCACATCATGAACCCCGGAAGGATCAAACCCCCTGACACCAATTTAGACTGGTGCTGCCCACAGCTCCTCCAGCTCCTCTGTGAAAATCCCTGGGACCAAAGAAAAATTATCCTGGGGGAGAAGCAATCAGAAACTATACTAAAACATCATTAATCTCTTAAAGAATTTATAATCTAGAAATAATGCAAGATTATGAAATATATAATAAGGAACAATACAAACCGTTTTAGTGGTCTGGAGAGTGAATGCTCTAATCATTTTAAAAAAGAGCAAGACTGTGAGAATTGAGGTAGGTCCTGAAATATGAGTATACTTCGTGTTCATGGAGTGTGTCTACAGGTCCACAAGTATGTCCATATACTTATCTCAGTATTTCCACAGATATATCACTCTATATCATTGAAATGCCGTCTGAGTTTTAGTTTCTGGAGTGATATTTAACTCAGTTCTACAGTAATACATAATGTAATGTATAAATATGAACACTGACAGGAGGGGGCGAAGAATAAAATTGATCAAGCCCTTAGTTTAGGGCACACCAACTTTATCTTTCCAAAGATTAACTTCCTTTTCATATGATATGTAAATTGTATTTATCCATTTCATCTCCTATTTTCAATACTATTTCTCCATAAAGGCATCTATTTGTGTATGCTTAATGTGGGCCTGTGCACTTTATTTTAAAATTTTTATAAACATATGTATAGATAACATTTAATGTGTGGAACATGTCTTTAAATGTGCACACATTCATTTATCTAAATGGCAAAGGATGGTGTATGAGCCAGTATTTTCCATAGGAACAGGTTTTTCTATTTATATAGAGAGAGGGAGAGACAAAGAAGACAGAAACAAAAAGAGGGAGAGACAGATTAGTTTCAGGGAACTGGCTTACACAGTTGTAGAGTTGGCAAGCCTGAAATCTGTAGAGCAGGCCAGAGAAAATTCCAGGCAGGCGATGCTGCTGCTGCCCTAAAACAGAGTTTCTTGGGGACTCTCAGTTTTGTTCTTTAGCCCTTTCAACTAATTAGATAAGGCCCACCTGCATTATCAGTGTCATTCTTTTATTATTTAAAGTGGATTGATTATAGATGTTAACCACATCTAGGAAATAGCCAGATTACCATTTGATTAATAATGGTGCTATAGTTTAGTGAAGTTCACACCTAAAACTAGTCATCACACATGGCTTATGGTTTCCTAGTCTGCTTAATATCTTCCCCACTCCATAAAGCAACTTTATTTACAACAACCTGCATAGCCTGAACAGGAGAACACACTTGTGAACTTTTTCCTACTTTGACTCATGGAGAGACAGATCTGTATTGTATATCTAACATTTTCTTTGAGTTTAAACAGAGGCTCCAGAGTTGGAATGGGAAATGATTGTAAGGAAGGAACTAACCTGGCTATTGGAATCATCATCCTTAACTCTGGGACTAACCCAAATTCCCATTCTTGAATGAGACCGATAACCAGCCTTTAGTAACCGTGTTCCACATGTGGGACACACTTGCTGTTCACAGCAACATTGTGAAACTCTTCCAAATATTGAAGTGAAGTTTTAGGCCTGTGATTGTCCAGGTGATACTGAGGGAATGTCAATTTACTTTCAAAAGATAGATGTATAGTTTTATTCAATTAGCCTTATCGTATCAAAATATTTTAAATACTTCATTTGTAGGGCCATTTGAAATAATTCCAGTTAAAAAGGGGGTAAAGAAACCAGTTCGCCTTGGTTACGAGCACCTTATCCTTGTGCACTGTAGACTCCGTACTCTCAGTAACCAGCTAATAAGTGATGGTAGGCAAAAGCCTATATATCTTTATTCCTACACATGGCATGCTCTCTGAATCACGTATTCTGTTTCAAGGAATAAAAGCACAATATCAGCAAGGTCTTGTTTGACCTCTCAGCCCATTTGCAACAAAACAATGGTAGTAATTTTCTATCAAGCATCATATACAACAAAATAAACGATCCTACACATTATCTCCTGGTAAAGTTAACCATGGACTCAGCCCTGTCCCTTGTGTGGTCAAAGCAAAACCCAACCTCATATTATTTTAAATTATAAAGAATTTTGTTTAGGTTCATTCTAGTCTCATTTCAGTAAAAAAGATACTAGGACATATTTCTGGAGATGAGATTTTCGAATATTGTTGAATCGGAGTATGTGGCTTAGGAAGAGAGCTGACATCCACATAATGATTCTCTTAAGGTTGAAGAGTCCTGTGCTATCAGTAGTTAAAAATAGAACAAAGGCTGGAACTCAGCCTCCCCTTTCCCTGCACAACTGCAGTCCAGTTATACTGCCTCCTGTCTCACTAAAACCCAGTCTTATAAAACCTGTTTCTCCTTGTAAACCTTTCTCATGTGAACATGCATCTCTGCATTGAACTCATGAAACCCAGCATGATCACTGCATTACAGTGAATGAGCCTGTTTCCCTGGGCTTTACCCTTGTAGACATGAGCTTTTCTGAGAGAATGCACCTGGATATTCATGATAGGTTCGCCCTCCAGTACCTAACTTTGTTCTTGAGACACACAGGTCTCAGGTCAGCGTCAGTCAACATTTGTCTTAGATAACAGTCTTTGTTCCTATTGTTATTATTCTCACTGATTCTTCCTTTACAAAAGTAACTTCATTTCAGAAGTGAAGGGAGGTATGGGATGTCATGACATACAGGCTCATTCTCAGCATTTTAATTGTTGCACGTGAAAGTCTGTGTAATAGACTCAAGAAGGATCTGGGTCGGAAGCAGACACTTAAGGGAAAAGTCATCACATGGCCTCTGAACGAGTCCTAAGAGCCTTGCCTCCCCAAATCTGGTATTGGAGTTGCTATGTGTATACATTTCTCCAAGAACCTTAAATATCCTAATTTTTTTCAAATATTTTTATGTTTCAAGTTTTCAGTTTCCAAAAGTAGAGCTTATACCAGTGATTGCTACCTGATGTGTGCAAAACGGACACAAGATCTGTCCTACAAATTAGCCCCAAACTAAATTTCCACTCAGAATTCTTGACTTTGGCTATGTTATATAAATTATTTAACTATTCTGTCTGCTTGCAGGAAAAAGAAAAAAAATGTTCCTAATATATTCACCAGTCATTCAGTGGGAAGTATTGTTCCTATCTGTTCTCATCAGAAACTATTTACATAGTTGGTTCATAGACTAAATGC
The DNA here is from genome assembly GCF_000247695.1 of Heterocephalus glaber. The sequence continues at coordinate 7,208,809 of NW_004624819.1, read as the reverse complement.
CTAATGCTGTATTTCACACCTTTTTTATTTTTCTGAAGCACCTTTTCAGAGATTTTCTAAGATTCATTATTCTTAGAAATAATAATGGGGGGGGACTAATATAATCCTAGTAATCTTCCCTTGAATAACTCGAGTAGCTATAAATGGATACATTTTAGGTAAGGAATAAAAGAGCAAATTATAAAACTTAGGCTCTTGAGCATAAGTGAAAGCATTTATGAATCACATTTATATGACCTTACTGTTCTCTATTTTCAAGAGCATTATTCTGTACTTCTCCCTGGTGCCTGAAGTCGACTGAGAGGCAACTGATGACAGAGACTTGAAGAAAGAGGCAGGATGGATGTGCAGCCCAGAAATGGCTTGGATTTTGACTTTATCTCTTTCTCTGTTGCAGTCTTCATTTATTAGTTTTCATGACACTTTACAAGTTACATGTGTTATGATAGAAACTGAAGCTTTCAAGAGTGTTTTCTCTTTGACTTGGTACTGACTGGGGGAGTCATCACACCGTATTAATTTCTTAACTGCATTTATAACCATAAATAGTGGTAAAAGCATCATCACAAGATGGTGCTGGTAAAGTCAGTTGTCACAATAAGTAAGTCAGGCAAAAATGCAGGGACAAGCGAGGCTGGTGGCACACTCCTGTAACCCTGGTGCCCTGGGAGGCTGAAGCAAGACTGGAAGTTTGAAATCAGTCAGGGCAACTTAGTGACTTAGTGAAACCCAGTTTCAAAATAAAATAAAATAAAATAAAATGTCGGGGATTTAGCTCAGTGATAGAGCACTTGCCTAGAATGCATGAGGCCCTGGGTTCAAAAAAGTTATCTTCCTTATTTTCCTGTATTGAGGAAAATTTGAAGACTAAGAAAAATAGTGTAGCTTTCCTGTAATCCCACTGAGTTCTCCCATCTTAATGTGCTGCTGTATTTTTTTGATCATTTTAAAATGTATGCATGTTGCCAAATTTTTGGTTATACCATGTGTTCCATTTATATTTATTTAACTTTGCAACATTATCATTTATCTGTGTTACTGAAAATTCTTTGTAAAGTTTACTCTTAATTGGTTGGTAAAAACAGCCTGTGGAATTTCCCTAGTTACTAACAATGTGGATATTTTCAATTTTTCACAATTAAAAATCCTGTGTAAAATTCTTGTACTTTTATCTGTGTGTTTGAGGGGTATGTACCTCAAGTTACTTCCTTAGGATAGATTTCTAGAATAGGAACACTACCTCATAAAGCTGTCACTACATGTAGGATAAAATTGACTTGTCAAAGGTTTGTAGCAATCCATAATGTACACTATCACCCCTCCTTGTTCTGATGTCATAATTATAAATTTTAACTGTGCAGCAGACTAGGGGTAGGTTTTCAAATATTAACATAAATGTAGATTTTTAAAAAGCAAGAGTTTACATGGGAGAGCTTTGGTAATGCGGAACTTTGTTGATGTGTTCTTTCAGAGTGACATCAGACTAAATATGGAAGTGCTAATATTAAAACAAGTACTAATTACTGGCCAACTGCACTGATTATTATCAGTGAATTACATCATGATATTCATGTTTATCATCATAATCTGAAAGAATTTGGTACAGGCTAGTGAGAAATAGCTCTCTTTCTTCCTGTTTGTTGTCACCGCTCTCTCCATGGTTCAGGTTCATTGTTGTACAGCTTTTCTGAGACTTAGAGAACAGAATGGGGCATGGGCCTTTTCTCTTCCGAAGTGTTCACTCATAGCTGCGAGTCTTGCTGCTCTTGGCTTCTCAATGCTTGGGGTGAGCTTTGAGGGAGATGTTGTGAGCGCCAATCCAGGATTTACAGTGCAAGGAACCAGAAAATCAGTACTTTGAGGAAACAGGACCAGGAGCCCAGTACTGAAGGTACAGACAAAATCAAAATTATGGGAAATGGGGGGGGGGGGGCGTGTTTAATTCCCTAGTTACAAGTACATGGGCCAAACATCTGGAGTCTAAATTTTCAGACAAAGCTTCTCTGTGCATTCAGGTTATCTCTTGAGGTGGCTTAAACACCATTATTCTTTGCTTATTGCTCTACTTTGTCTGTTGCTAATTTTTTTTCTCTGGTTTTGGTCCTTACAGCTTTTGCTGAACTGACCCCAACTCTTTTATATTAACTTTTTGAGGATTAATCATTTCCTTATTTTAAATTTCATTTGTTAATTTTCAATATTATTTTTTCAATTTTTATGGGAATAAGATCCACAAATAATCCCACAATTTGAAAATAAATTATAAACATTATTATAAAAATAATTTATTTTTCTATAAATAATAAACATTCAGTAACATAAAGCACCCATTGTCTTTCTTATTTATTATACGTATATGTCATTCTCACAGACATACGTGAATGAGAATTCTCCAAATCTGTGTGGTAAGGTGCTTTATTCCAATTATTTATTTATACATTTAGTTATTATAGGAAGTTTTACTACTTCCTATAAGTTCTACTTATTCAGGAAGTTCTAATTTCATGAGTTTAATTATTTAATGAGTGAACAGACTAGTATTTAAGTAGTACAGGTTTTGACCTTAGCATGTCTAGGTGCAAGTAGCTACATCTTGCTAATACACATAATATTCACACCATAGAGTTTGGTTCAGTGTTAGGACTCAGATTTATTTCGACCTCATCATGGTTACTTAATATTAACTATATAAATGTCAATATAGTGGCTATTCCAAAGGTATAATTGATTTATTCAAAAGTCATCTTTACACTCAAGGGAATTAAAATATATTAGATTATTACTGTTGATTATCAACTAAAACCAACATCTTTTCATTCTTAGAAGTTACTTCTCTACTTTACTTATTGTCTCTTCTCTGGATTAATTTTGAGGAGAATCTCTAAAGCTCAGGATTTGGAGTGTGTCACAATCACTGGGGGAACTTGTCAAATAGATGTCCATGTTGTACCCCAGATCTGTTGAATAGTGGACTCAGCTGTGCTGAAGCATCCTAGAACTTATCCAGCACTAAAACAATCCATCATAGCTACCATTTTGATGTGTTAGTGGGTAAGTGTCCAATATACCATTTTATTTTTCTTTGGCTTCTACCAACATCAAGCTCTTAGGAGTGTCATTGAAGATAAGAATGGTTGATGCTCTGTGCAAGAGGCTATGTGGAACAGTGTTCGAGGATAGGAAACTAAAATGCAAAGGCCACAGGGCTGGAGAACAGGATCTTTGGGGCTAACTGGAAGAAGTGCCACATGGCATTTGTGCAGACTGGGAAGTAGGGAAGGAAGGAATATTAAATACTTGGACTTTATCCTGAGAGTGCCAAACTGCCACAGAAGATTAGCAGGAGATGAATGTTATCAAGTGTGTTAGGGCTGGGGATTTAGCTCAGTGGTTTCGATGCCTGCTACTCAAGTGTGTTTTAGGAGCAGCAGAATGGGGAGTTGACTGCAGGCACAGTGAGGGACAGACATGGAAGGACTGAGTCAGTGGTGCCTTACCTGGGTTAGTGTAGAGGAACTAGAGACAAGTGGGCTGATCTCAGACATGGTCATGAATACCTATGAAGAAGGAGTCTGTCGAGCATGATTTTGAATGTTCTATGTCAAGCAGCTAAATGCACGGTCATGTAAAGAGCATCCACTCTGGGAGAGGGAGAGAAGAGACACAACGTGAAGAAGCAGAGACTGAGTTGATTTCTTCTTGTTTGGACTGGAACAGTCAGTTACTTTAACCAAATAAAAGCATATCTGTTAAGCCACATTTCCCTGCGTGAGGTGTAACCATCAGCAAAGCATGTAAGTATAGTTTCGGGACAAAGTCTCACTGTGCAGCTCAGGCTGGCCTTCAACTCACTGTGTAGCCCTGCTGGCCTCACACTTGCTCCCATCCTCTTGCCTCAGCCTCCTAAGTGCTGGGGTTCCAGACACAAAACACCACACCCGGCCGGCTGCCCTCAACCCCTGTGACCTTTTAATTAGCTATAATTTTTTTATTCTTTCTTATGTTACTCATCATGATGATCCACCGAATCTACTTAAAATGAATAAATTTAAAGCTGGGAAAATAAAAGGCCTTTTAATTTATTATTTTTATGGCTCGCACCCTAGTATTTCCAAGGAGCTTTTCCCATGCCAGGTGATGAGCGAGGAAAGGCTCTAAGAGTGACAGCACGGTTTTCGAGTCACATCCATGTGGACTGGGGGAAACCTTGTGTGCAGAAGAACGCGTGTGAGAACAATATGAGGGCTGGATGCTGACCATGTTGGCTGGCAACTCAGCATAGAGTGCTTCTCTACAACCGAGTCCCAGTAATGCCAAGACCAAGGAGTGCCCAGTAATCCCCGTCTGTGTAGATAACACTGCTTTCTAATGCCTCCCATCCCTTTCACTTTTCTCTAAAGTTCACATGTGGTCTGGGTATTTTTGTGAACTGCTGGAAAATTTCACTCACACACTAATGGTTCCAATGAACACAAAATACCTCTTCTAGAGAGTAGTTGCCAATAAGCAGTATTTTTAGAGGCACATGTCACAGTTTCTGTTTGCCTCTGTTGTGACTGTTAATGGGCTCTGAATGATTAAGGAACAGTCCCTGATAAAAGCCTTCACCCACTGATTCATTACAGACTGAGGGGAGTAAATGTTTACTACACGTTGGGCTCATGCAACATGTCATTAAACTGCGCGCCAGTGTAGTCAGCGCCCACCACAGAGTTGTGACTCTTTTGGACATGTTTGTCATTTCACTGTGTCTGAAACAGGAGATTGTTCCTTTTGGATCTCTGAAGCTAAATGCCCCTTAACAGTGATCTCATACCATTTACGCAGCTTCCTCTGGGAAACATTTTAGTGCGCTTCCTGACTTGTTCAGTAAACTTTACCACTCACTCAAGGAGACTGTCCCTGCTTCCAATAAATTTCTCTGACCTATTGAGAGAAGAAATTCTTTTCAGAGAAGAAACGGGAGGGAAAGAACACACGTACGTGAATAACAACACTAATGCAATTAAAGCACTTGACTGCTGAGAATGCATTCGCTAAAGTACTCTGGCAAATGGCTAAGATCAGTTTTCCTCAGGGGATTGGAGAACCAAAAATTTTTGGTATCTCTCAGAAAAAGAAATCTATTTTCCTTTCCCATTACAGACGTGAGAGTAGCAAAAATTCTCACTCCCCAGCTCCACAGGGAAGTTTCCTATTTCTTCTAACATGTTGAGATATGAAAAAGGAAGTGCTCACTGTTGGAAACACTTCCATGTACTATGATGTTAGTGCTACAAATTACGACTGAGCAATTAGAGGGGAAGAGGGATTCAGGTGGTGCATCGGCTTTCCATAAGCATGGCCATAAAAATAAAGACTCCCCTTGGACATGCTTAGTCATAACTTTCAGGTTAAAAATGAAAACAAAACAAAAAAACCTGTCTGAAACATAAACATATGCTTTTCATACTGACAGAGTCAACATTATTTTCCACAGTTACCACTGGGAAGGGTTCATATCCTTTAATCTGTCTTTTTTCTACAACAGCATGGAAACATTTTAAGCTAGCTGCCCTAGAGGTGCTAAGAATACCCCATGTCTGGTTCCTCCTGGTACTGACTCTTCGCTTGTATAAACTGCTATGTTTTTGCAGAGGCAGGAAAATATCTTCTTGCCTCAAGCTCATGTGGAGTCATTGTATGTGACTGTCCTCAAGCCTGATCTATCTAGTGAATCCAAGGTGCAGGGAGAGCAGGAGCTGCCGGGGTCAGAGCCTGTATACAAAAGAAGCTGCCACGGTTAGCATTGAATTTGCATTATTCTATGTGCTGGGTTTGCCTCAAAGAAAAATTCTGTTGATGGTCAGTTCTGAAACACATACTTGTGGTAGAAAGGAAGAATCATAGTTAGGCATGCCTGTAATCCCAGCTACTGAGGAAGCTGAGGAAGGAAGATTCCCAAGTTCTAGGCCAGCCTGGGCAATTTACCAAGACCCTTCATCAAAATAAAACATTTTTAAAAGAGCTGTAGATGTACCTCAGTGTTCCCTGGTTTCTATCCCTAGTACCAAATTTAAAAAAAAATATGAAGAAGATTTTATTCTCCTAGAATGTTTTACTTATGCTTTCTGAATCACAAGAAGTCTAATAAATCCTGAATTCTAGAGAATAAATCATGAATGTTCATGTAATATCATCTGTTGCTCAATTTCTTTGCCTCTGTTCATAGGAAATGATCACTCTTGTATTTCCCATGTTTGTAGATAAGTGAATTCTAAATTTTTCCTAGAAAAAATGCTTTATTTTACCAGTAGTTTTCTTAAAAGAGACTCCTCTGAGAATTAGTCTTCCATACTCCCACAGCTCTGGAGCAGTAATGTCATGTCTCACAGTCAGCATATATTAGAGTTATTTTTAAGTATGGTTCTTTCTGCACTATTAGATCAAGAGCGCATAAGTGCGAAGGTCCATGTGCCTGTCACTCATCACTGGACTCCTCCAATGCCCAGGCCAGCCCCTCACCCACAGTCGGTACTAAACTCATGTTTATTGAAGGAAATCATATTGAACAAGGAGACCACAGGGAATCTCATTTATTCTATGCTGGAAAGCGTTTAGTGTCAAGATTCATCTAATGGCAAAAACCACTGTCTATTCTCTTGTGGACTTACCGGTAAAATTATGCACACACAGCACCTTGTACTATTGTGATAAAAATCATGGAGGAAGAGCTAAAGCACCACTTGGAAGAAAGTCATTCTTGGCCTGAAACAGACAGAGAGAAACTTATTAATTTTGTGTAGAAGGGACCCAAGTTGATCACACTGGCTTCAAAGGCTTGGTTCACTTAGAAACGAAAATCAAGTGGCACACTAGGTATGGTCAGGCTTTACCGCTAACTGTAAGAAAAGATTGTAAAGTTTTTAGAAACAAGTGACAGTAAATTACAGAATAAGCGACAGGCTGAGGTTTACCTTGGACCTATTCTCATGACAGTTACTGGATGAAAGGAGGGACATTTCAAATTCGAAGCATTTTTTTTAATTAAATAAATTTTTATTTAAGGAATGTCACATATGATTCCTTCAGTACTCATCAAAGTCACTTTAATGAAGCTCTTTGTCTTCAAAATAGCCCTTTTTCAAGAGATGATGCTTAATCCAGTCATCTTATCTGCCCTGGAGTCTTATCTTATATCCAAATTCCTTCCAGCACTTTAGGAGCACTTAGGGTAGATGGATCTGCCTTGCTGACACTCTAAATTAAAAAAAAAAAATTATTACATAGAAGACCATGTACCAAAGTGAATATTAAAAAACATAAAATATTGTATCAATAGAAATACCAGGTTTAACATGCACAAAGCCAAGAAAACCAACGATGCCAGATACTGCATTTCTATCCCACTGTCTTTTGAACTCACCAGCAGGAATAAACTGTTGAGTACAGATACCATACAGTGCAATTGAAGCATTTTTAAAATTTAAATGGATTAAAATATATATTTCCATGGGTGATTTATAATCTATTAAGAATTTATTGTAAGATGATTTTACAATGTAGCATGCACTGTTTTGGAAACTACAAAGGAGATTGATTCCCTGGTGAAATCAAGCATTCATTTTTCTTGTTCATTTCTCATCTAGAGATGCTGTTTATTCACGTGTGAGGAACTATGATGTTTCATCTCCTTTTTCTCGCTCACTGTATTTGTTTTCATCAGCTACCTAAGACTAAAGTGGGCATTCTAAGAAATATACATTTAAACTAAACTTTTAAAATAGTGCTCTTTTCGGAGGCTTGTTTCCAAGATTCTTTTAGCGTGAAGACTTCACCCGGAGAATATGTTAGGCCAACAAAAAAATATTTATTTTTGAAGCCTACTCAGGTACAGTTTACTGCTTGCTGACATTAACATGAGTTTACAAGGTTTTTCATTATGTTACCAGAATGCTGCATATTTCTGGAAATACAGAAATAACTATTTTTATCCAAATGAGCCTCTTCCTCTACTTCCTACAAGTAATCAACATTACTTTTTCTCATGCCCACCCAGTGTTCAACCTTTTAAAGTGAAAGCCTTAATTTAAATTACCTGCCTGAGCTCCTTGGTTCAGGCACTTAGGAGCAGTCAGCGGACTATTGATGGGCTCCTGTGGGCTGGCTGCCCCTGTCACCCAGAACCTGTGTGGTCAGGCAGTCAGAGCAGGAGCCAGGCCCATGGATATGCTTCTGGGGAAGGAATAGAATGGAAGAAAGGTACAGAGAGCAGAAGACAGTCACTGATGTGGCATTACAACACAGCCCAAGGGCATGAAATGCCAGGCTCTTGGAGGAGAATGGCAGAGCCAGAATGCTGGAAAGAGAAGGTAGCCTCTTCCAGCCTGGAAAGACAATGAATGCAGGGATTTGGGGCTTTGGAAACCAAAATGGAGGAGCCACCTCCTTCCTGCTGCATGTCTGACCTCCCCACCTGCAGCCTGGCTGTACATGTCCATTGTGCTACTTCCTAACCGAGCCACCTTAGGGAGTTTCCTCAGGTTCCCTGTGCCCTTTTTCCTTCCTCTGTAAAATGAGGATTCCAAAAACCATCACCAACTTCATCCATGCCCCTGAAGGTTACTTGCTCATATAAAATAACTCTAGCTCGCTCCTGCAAAGAGCAGTGCCTGTTGTGAAGCATTTTTGCATTGTGTTGTCTACTGTCACTCGAAGTTCATGCTATGAAACTTTAATTTCTATGGGACTTTCTTCCTTCCCTAGCTACCATCTGCTACCATCTTTCTTTAGTTGTCAAGTCCTTTGCATTAAGTTAATTTTTAAATTTAAATCCAGTGATTTACCCAAGTGGCACCACTGAACATAGTGGTATAATCCAGTATTTCACTTTGTTAATTGACAGAGATGACATGGAATTACCAATACAGGCCTTGCTTTTTTTTTCTTTGTCTTTTCAAAAAATAATATATCCTTACTTAGAGTTTTAAGTAGGAGATGACTTGGCAGAATAAACTTTAAGAGTTTTAACTAGGAAGCAATTTAGGATACTATTTATAATTTTGCATCAATTTTTATATAGAATCTGGTCAACTGAATTCAAAAAACAAGGCAGTTATCAGGAAACAAGTGCACAGGACAAAGGTGGAGAAGTAGACTATGATCAGAGAGTATGGGATTTGGGACTGGATCATTCATTTAAAAATACTACATGAGTTTATAGACCTTCAGTGCTTGGTATGTTCTAGAAGATGCCAAGAAGAATCAAACATAGTTTTTACTCTCATGGAGCCCATAAGGTCAGGTAGGTGACACATGACATGTATATGGGACTTCACAACCCCAAAGCCTAATGTGTACAGGGTACTTGGGAACAATGAGTTGCCCACTTTTTCTCCCAAGTGCACAGCAACATGAACAAATGTAATGAGAGATTTTAAAACATTTTTATAATTGCTCTAAGAGAGATGTAAGTTCTTTGAGGTAGAAAAAGTGATGAGCGAATGGTATGCCCAAACAGTTGAGCTGGGTCCTCATTGGTGCACAGCACATGCGGCTTCATGAGCAGAGAAGTCATGAGCAAAGGTCACAAGTTGAAGATTCAAGAAGCATGAGCATCATGATGTAGTTTGGTTTGGTGAAAAGGAAGCCCTGAGAATGGATGTGAAAAGCAGATTGGCTTCAAAATAATCAGGACCTGCTATGATACACTTCAAAGCTTAGACTGGATTCTATAAGTCTTTAGATCAAGATAATAGCATGACAAAGAGGACACATTATTAAAATATATCAGCAAATTCCAAACGAATCCGATGGGAGGAAGAGTTGAATCATTTGGCAATGAGGTTAGAAGTTAAAAGAGCAATAGAAGAGGCCCTTAGAAGATAAAATTGATATGACTCATTTTTAGCCTCCCAGTGACATATGATGATGCCATCAACAGAGTTAAGCAGCCCAGAAAGAAGAGCCAGACTGACAGAGGACATAATGAGTTTAACTCGGGGCAATCAGTATTAAGTTGAAAGTACTGGCAGGACATTCAACACTGGAACTCCTGAGAGAAATTTTCAGTGGAGAGAGCATTCACGTACATCAGATAATTGAAGCCTTAAAATTACCAAAAGAGAGAGCACCTGAGAACAGGGGATTAAGGATATTTCCGTCAGGAACATTCCATGCTAGAACAAGAGCACACAAACAGAAAGAGGCAAGATGTGAGGCGAACACCTTCGAGTACTGCTGGAGTCACAAGGAGAAAGTGTCAGAAAGGAAGGACCAGACCAGAAATTTATGGTCCCAGAGAGGAGAGGTTGAATTCAGCGACTAAGAGGAAATTGGTGACATTTCCTGGGAGGGGAAGAGCAGTGAGGACCAAAGCATGCTGCATAGACTAAGGAGATAATATGTGGTGGCGAGGTAGAAATAGTGAGCACAAAGGACTTTTCTTCAAGGTGTTTGGTAAGGAAAGGAAAGAGAGCTTAGAATTATCTTAGTCTTTAGTTCTCCTGCAAATCAACACTTTCACTTCCTAGTTGAAGGTATAGTGAAATTAACTTTGTAATAACAGGGAGACTCTCGCAAGCCCATTAAACTGGAAGAAAGTCTGCAGTGCACTAGAAGGGAGTAACATGGAGCAATAAGAGTGGTGTTGGGAGATCCCAAAGCAAGTGGTAAAAATGGGATTGAGGACATATTGATGTGCTGCAATATTATAAAGTCTGTGTTATGTATCTCGATTGTTGTGGCAATTAGCATAGTCTCCCAAACTGCTCAGAACTGGCCACAAAGAGAATCTCAGAGATGGATGAGACACTTTACGATCCAGTTACATGGTCACCCATGGACATGGCCTGTCCTTCCAAGAATGAATTATCTTTGTTCTTGTCTTAGTAAATCAGAGATTTGTTCATAAAAGAGTTCTTCCAAATGGAAAAGGAAATCAAACTCTCAGTAGTGGATTCAGCAGGGAGTAGGGAGAAACAGTTCTAAAACCTGCCTTGCATATTAAAGATAGGAGTCAGGTGCAAGTGTTTCACTAGTGGAAAAAAAAATATTTGAGGTATTGTCCAGTTTCTGCTGCAGTGTGCTTATTGTCTTTGTGAATTAGACATTGTGAAAATTTGCATGCCTTCATAACAAAGAAAGTACATAGGCAAGATTTCAATAACTTTCAAATTCTAAAAATGAATATGGCTCCTGTTATTAATATTATTATCAGCACTAATAGAAATAATGGAAACATAGCTTCCTATTGCTCTTGTTTATAGGACTGAGAAATGGTAGAACTAAGACTCAATCTTGAACAATGATAAAGTCATGCAAGAAACTTGGCCTTGGTACATTCATTAAATACGTTAAACACAATATCAGTTTTCATGGATAATATTCAAAATTAGATTCTGAAAATATTAAACTAAATTATGCTATGGCACATATACAAAGGCAACTGAAAATGCAGTTTTAAAGTATGGGAAATACTTCAGGGAAATGTATTAAAGTTGAGAACAAGATTAAAATTATTCAGTACAATCTTGGAACCAGAATTAAACCTGGGCAGGATCCTAAAGGGTCCTCCACGCCATCCCGATTTTATAATTAAAGAAACCGAGGCCCATGCTGTCCCAGGACCTCATTACATGAACTCTCTCCAATGAATCAAGCAAAATCCCTTACTGAATCAGTAAGGCACATTAAACTGTGACAGACTTCATACTTTTATATTTAGTTAATTATTTAAAAAATTCATCTCAATTGGAATGAAACTTAACTGATAAGCAATGAAATTAATGCTTTCCCAATATAAGAGTTAGAAAAATTTGTGGCTAAACATTCGCAGGTACTTATTTAAACTTAGGGGTAAAGAAATGATGATTAATAAAAAGAAAATTCTACTGATGAGCTAGTTATAAGCCAATTCCAGCATTATTTTGAAAAACTAACTTGTTTTCTCTGTGACTAAAACCACAAATATTCTAATTCAACAAAATTCATGAACATTTATTATATGGATTGCATAGTTTTGGGTGCTTTTAAGAAATTTTTAGAATTTTAAGAAACTATTTCCTACACAAAGTAAACTTATTACATGGAGAAAACATCTAGAAGGTGTATTTTTCTGAGTGTTACACATTTTAGTTATATTTGTGACTGTGATATTGTAATTATTAGTTTTGTGAAAGCTAAGATCAGCTAATTTAAAATTTATATAAACATTATTATTAATATTTAACCACAGTCTATGCATTACTTTACATGCGTGTGTCATATTTTATTTATTTCTTAGTATAAGTGTAAATATTACACTTAGAAATGATTCTTTTAATCCTTGTTAGTTAACAGTTATTTTAAACATATAACTTGGAATATAGTGATATATTTTGGACTTCTTAACAACATAAATAGTGAATCATTCTTTAGCAAAGAATTATTTTAAATTAACAATTATATTTAAATTTGATTCTTAAATACTTTGAATTACAGTATTTTTTAGTTTAAGCACTTTAACTATCTAAAGGTTTATATTTAAATATTTATTTTAGTTGCTTAATTCTTACATAAATCATAGGTGTTTTAATACCAGTTTTAGATTAGTAGTTTCCTATCTCACAGTAATTCTTCAGTTGCACCCAAACATGTGCTGTCAGACCTAACACATGCTTTGAAGCAAGCTGAAATCTCTCTGTGTGTTCATCATGGGCTAGGAATTTCTTATTTTTTTTCCTTTTAAAAAATTACTACTATAATCAAAACTATTTCACATTTCTTTCAAGAATATTCAAAAGTAAGAACCATCTAATATCCCTAAAGCAGCCCCGTAAGGGGTATCTAAGGTGAATGCATGGTAAAGGCCTCAGGTCCTGAGGGTGGATCCCTTCCCCCTAGGAAAGTCTGCTCTTTCTGTCCTCTCCCTTCTAGCTCAGCACCTCCGGACTCTTGCTGGCAAGAGTTGCTCCTCTTTGGTGCTCCTCTCCTCTCTCCTTGGAGCATCTTCTTACCTCTCCGTGTTGCCATCTCAGCCTTGGCTTGGTGGCTCTTGAGCTTCTTAGAAGGTAACCTGTTGTAGGAGCTCCTAATTTCCACTTTCTGGCCAGCCTGCTGTCTTGGGAGAGGGGCTCAACTTGCTTTCTACCCCTGAAACCCTTTCTGTACTTCTTGGTCTGCTCCCATTCCTTCCTATGCCCATCATGTTACACATCCCCTTTAGTCTCTTCCTGCTGGGCATCATGCTCCTCTGCTTTCCCACTCTCCACATTTGAGGCCTTTAAGGTCCTGGGCACCAATACAGGCTCATCAAGGACAGGTACTTCCTTTCTCTTCCATGATAATCATGTCTCAGTCTATATTTTTCTTCAGAAAAAAAAATATTTTTTCCATTTTAGGAAAAATATTTTAATGAGGTCCACTTTTGGGTGCCCCCCCTCACTAGTGCTCCTCCCACACCCGCTGAGAGGTAGCCACCCCTCTCTGGAGGGCATCCACTCACTCCAATACCTCCACTCTCCTGGGAGGCCCACCTCATGTAAATTTTTATAAAACTTCTGGATGCCATAGGACCAGCCTACAGCACTCTCCTGTGTCAACTCCTCTTAGGCTAGTGTATGCAAGCTTAGGTTGACCAAGTAGAGGACCTCATGGCTCCTATTTGAGGGTCAAAATTCTATACATCAACTGGATATTAGGGAAAATTGGGAACAAAGAGGTCCACTGGGACAGGCTATCCAACTGGTGAGGATTAGAGGTGGGATTCAAACCCAGAGTCAGCAGACTGTCTGTGTTCATGGATACTTTAAGTACATGAGGGCAAGCAGGTGAAGTTCCCACTACTAATGAATCTAATCACCCTTTACATGTTACCAGCAGATGCTTAGTTTTCTTTTTTTAAAATAGATTTAATAGATTGAGTTTGTATATAAATTCCAAAAAAAGTCAATGTATTCTATAATAAGTTACTGTATTTGAACCTCTCGTTTTCCTCTAGCCAATACATTAAAGGCAAGGAAAGAGACGAGGCCTGGGGGAAAAGGCCAGGAAGATGATAGCTTTTTGCTCTCCCTCACATCAAATCAAAGACTGACTCACAACAAAAGGCGGGCTGCCCTGGAGATACCAACGACATGTATCATTTCTCTCCATGGTGAGGCACTGCCTCTGCTCACCAGCAGAGCCCCCCAGCCATAACACATGTACTGTTTATGAATTTAGGGCTGAACAAAAGTATCACAAGAGCTGTTGTTTTCCAAATAGCGTTTTGTACGTTCATCTTGCGCTTACTGGGAAATGTTATGAGCACGTTAGATGTCATATTGCTGGGCTTGGGCTGGGCTTCTGGGGAGGAGAAACTAGCACACAGAGATGGCTTGTGCATGCTGTGACATGCATGGAAGGGCAGAGAAATCAAAGTGGCAGATACCCCAAAGACCCAAAGTTTCAAAGGTTGATGGAAGAGCAAAGATGACAGAGGATGCTGATACAAAGGGATTTTTTAAATTAGTTGCTCCAGACAGAGGCTGGTGATGGGTCAGGGATTGTAACAGTAGTCTATGGATGGCTCTGGAATAGTCAGCAGTTTTCTAACGTTAGTGTTCTCCTGGGCACCTTGACAGCTGCACACCATAGGTACTTTCTGTCAAAATTCCTATCCCACATGCTTCAGCCACTCACCTCAAGATCCATTCCATGGAAGGGATGCCAGAGATCTGGCTTGGGTTAGAATTCTCTTCCTCTAACACTTCGACACACATATTATCCTGCTCCTTGATCTCAAATCCAGCATGCATAGAAATGAGGCAAATTTACTTGTCTGCCTCCCAAATTGCCTTTCATAGAGTTTCACATATTACATTCTGTCGCTGTGGAAGACGTTTTGAGCTAAATGTTCAGTCTCGGCCGAAATGCCGCAGCCGTTTATCAAGAGCAGTGTTAACTGCAGGATGGCCACTCATGAAGTTCACAGGATTTTTTTAAATATATATATTTGAGGTTTCTCCACCTCTGGTAATTTCTGACATTCCTTTTCTCTCAAATCAGTTCTGCACCTCCTTCGCTTCTACTTTTATTTAGGAGCAATAATTCTTTGTCTGGATTATTTTTATTCCTCTTCTGTTCTGTTTCTTGTGTTCTGGGCCCCTCATCCCCTCCCACTGGAGATCCTTCTTGTCATCGTCATCATCAAACAGCCCTTGTTGGATTCTGTTGAGAGATTTCTCATTTTCCTCTCCAGGCCCCTTGCTGTGCTTCTCACTGCCTAGTAACCTGGAAACACTGAATTTAGTCTCTGTGTTCAGCCTTTCCATGGCCCTACCTTATCCTTTTGCCTCTTTTCTGCTGCTCTAAGAAAACTTGCTAAATTCCTGCTCAGTCTTTTGTCCAAGGTCTGAGGTTCATAGCATGCTCCATACCACTCTCCTTTTTCCTTTAAGGAACCATTAGAATTTATCTCCTGCATGTGCCATTCCCTGACCTACTGCAAAGTATTAGAAAAGTGGGAAATGACTAATTGAGATGCAACTCCCATGCCCCGCCCCGCCCCATTACACCAATTTCCCCCTGGGAAGTATTATTTCCCCGTCAGCTCCTACTCATGTTCATGGTCATTCAGTGAGTGCATTTCTTCAAACCCTTCACTAGATACATGGGATGTTTGCAATGAACACTTAAGGATTTTTTGTTTGATAAAAGTATTAAGTGATGTGCCTGCTTTCTTTAGAACTTTCTTCAAATCACCTTTCCCTCTGTGTTGTCTGCTGAGTTTATTTGTAAGTAAGGTCTGCATCGTGGTGGCCAGGAGTTAAAATCATCGAATATGGCAATAGGAAAAGGTCTACAGGTTGCTTTTGTAAAGCATGCCTTATTAATCTGTACATCGGGGAATTTGCAGGTACCTCCATTTCTTTGGTCTTCTTCCTTAAACAAATCTTTATCTTCTTTAAAAAATTACAGAGCGCCTAGCATTTATGAACAATGAGACAAAAAATAGATATATAAACTCTATATATTAGTTTCTTATTGCTGTAGTAGCAAATTGCCACAAACTTAGTTGCTTAAAATAGTGCATATTTATCATTTTATGGCTCTAAAGGTCAAAAGAGAAGTCATATGAATCTAAAATAAATGTATAAGGAGAGCTTCATTTCTTCCAGGACATTCTAGGAGATATCTGGTTTTCTTCCCTCATCCAGATCCTAGAGGCCATTGCATTTCTTGGCATATGAACCCCTGTCAGCTGGACATCTGCTTCCACTGTTACAGCCTCCCTGACTCCGACACTACTGCCTTCCTCCTGTGAGAACCACTGGGATTGGATTGGCACCCCCTGATTTTTCAGGATGATTGCCCCATCTCAAGGTTCTTAACTTAATCACACATCTGAAGTTCCTTTGCTACATAAGGTTACAGATGCACAAGTTTCAGGACCGCGAATGTGAATGTATTAGCTACTCTACATAATTATAAATTTGAACCTGTGTATAGTATTTTTCACATATTGAATTGAAAATAAACATATTAATATTCAAATGAAGAAAGGAAATTTGTCACTTAAGATCATATCAAGCAAGCACTTGATGCTTTGATACAGCATTATGTGGAAAAATTTTAATGAAAAATATTTATCACATATTCTTAACACACAATACTTGTTATTTATCAAGTTATTGCTGCTGATAAGCTGATTGAAGCACTAAAAATGAGGGAGACTTAAAGTTGCAAATCCATTTAGTACTTCAAGGAAATTCATAGATTTTTCATGTAAAAATATGTCAGCTTTTGGAAAAATCCTACTCTTGGCATTTTTTTCTCTTATGCTGCCTATTTTTTTTCATCATCAGTTTGGACATAAACACTTTGTCCTGTAAAAATCAATGAGCCAAGAGCAGCTGCAGCAGGGAGCCCTGCATGCTTTGGCAGGTGCCTGGCTTGCTGGGGCCACTGACCCAAGCCTCTTCTGGGTTGACCAGATGTTTTCCACCTCCCTATGACCTGTTTTTAGGACACCAGTAGGGCTGTACTTCCTGGTCCAAACCATATGCTAGCACAGAGGCTCAAAAAAAAAAAAAGTTAGTAACTTTATAAAGCAAACATCCATGGATAGATTACATGGATGATGATCACAACGCATCCAAGTAGGCATCATATGGCAAAGTCTGGTCAGCTTCAAGTCAGTCAGTTCGATCTAGTTCATCTACTACATTTGTGAAACATTAGCTTTCCTACATCATAAACAAATGAAAAATATTTAATGTATTTTGTTAAATTCATTTTATCGTTTCCAAATTATTTTTTATTATTAAGTACCATTTTGAATGTTCTCTTCTGAAATTCTTGCTTTTATCCAAGATTACTGTATTCCAGTGAGAAGAAAATTAAACATAGGTTTGACTCCCATATTGTTTCAGAAAATTAGTTTCCTTTTAAAAATAATTACTAAGCCTTGGAGATTATGAATCATGAACTAATTGTAAGCTCCCTACCAACTATTTCAGAAGCAATTAAGCAAGAGAAATGCTTTTCAAACTGATCAGGTTTTTTTATCTATATAAAGTTTAGAAAGTGAATCTGTGAAATAATGAAGAAAAAACTTTGATTTTTAAAAGAGAATAAAAGTTTAACTCAATTATATGATTTTAGTTTTACTTTTTCTATGAAAGTACTCAATGTGGTGGTCTATGCCTGTAGTCCCAGCACTTAGAAAGCTGAGGCAGGAGGACCAGTCTGGACAACACAGGAGGGAAACAAAAACAAAAAATGAATCAGTAAGTTTTACATCTGTCCTTAAAAAATACATTTGTTCTTAAAAAATATTTCCTTCATCAGTTTTCTTTTTTTCACTTGGAAATTATTGATATTTTCTGTTGCCTAATTAATTCAAAACCCTGCAAAATTAATCAGCTTTTCCATATTTACTTATTAGGGTAAGAGCAATATTTTTACCCAAGAATTTATCATTTACTTGCACCTCAGAAGACCAAATCCATTTGGCCAACAGCAGTGATCTGCCTGGGAAGGAAGTGTGTCTCTGCACCTAGATAGAGACAGTGAACTCATTGATAAGCGGGATCACAGCCCTAACCCTGTGCTCCTGCTCTCTGTCTCTTCTCCCTCCATTCCTTTCTCCTTCCCTCCCATCTCATCTTTCTACTAAGTTAATAACATTTGAATATAGGAGTCGTCACTCCATTTACTCGTTGCACCATTCTGCATAATTGTGCTTTGCTAATATGAGAGACTCCACTGTTTTGGAAATGTTTTTTAGCCACTGTCTTCTTTGATCCTCATAACAGCTCTAAAAGATAGGAAAGAGAGACAGTAATGTTCCCTCTTTGACATGAGGAGACCTCCTTAAATTTCAGCAGTCTCTAGGAGTTCTGCTAATGTCATGACCTCTCACCAAGCCTCTAACTGCCAGGTGCGCTTGCCCTAGGAGAAAGCAAGGGAAAAACACAAAAGCAGCAAAACACATCTCTATCAAAAAGGCAGTGTTCCCTGCTGCCTATTTCAAATGTACCATACCTTCAGACTTTCTTTTCACTGTCACTTTTCAATCCTTGCTCTGCAAAGGGAGTGGCTCCCACCCACGATGCCCAACACTCTGGATTCCCCATTGCTGCCTTTCTTTTCTTTTCTTCTTTTCCTGTGACTCCTACTATTTGGGGATATACTATGCATTTCATGTATTTTCTGACTCCCCAGCTACAATGTAAGATTCTCAGGGGTGAGGACTTCATGTGTCTCATACCTATCTAGCCAGCAATGAGGGTGAGAAGAGTGTGAGAAGCAAGACAAAGACAGCCTGACGGACAGGAACAGCCAGGCCTTCCGGGTCAGCCCTTCCTGGAAGCTGAGGGTGCTCCACTGTGGACAAGTGGGAGTTGAGAGTCTTCCATTCGCTGAGTCCGGAGCCGGGCACTCGTTCCTCTCCCCATTCCTCGGCAGGGCAGCCTAGAATGGTGTCAGGTCAGCCCTGTTTGGCTGTTCCCTGGAACACGAGGAGCTTTATGGGATTTTTGTTTTTTGTTTTTCTAATGAATGAATAAGGAGGGAATGAAACCAGTCATTTTTATATTAAAGTAAATCAGTGACACTGAACGCTTTATTTATAATTCTGCCATTAAAGCCCCAGCCAGACAACTCAGGAAATAGAAAAGGGATATTTGTGTTGAGGTGGCCGACTCGGTTGTCCAGTCAGCACTGCCTTTCTGAGGTCAACCTTTGATGCTGTTGGCAGCAAGCAGTTTCTTAAAATGATAACATAGACAGGAAAAATTGTAATTTTAACCTTATAACTTGAAGAAAAACTACAGCTTAGGGATACAAAGTTATGCAAGATGTTTTCCCTTTCAGAAAGTTTACCAACCCCACCCCCAAGAAAAATTCCTTAGGGTGTTGAGGACAGAGAAACCCTATAAATTGGGCTCACAGGGATTGGCCCTTCCTCCCAGAGACCTCCACCCTCAAAGATGCAGTGCTGTCTATCAGCTGGCAGCAGATCACAACTTCAGCATGTGGAAAGGCCTTCATCTAAGGAGCCTGACGAATAACTGACCTGACAGATGTAGGAACACACATTCTAGATCACCCTTAGCAAAGACACCACAAAACCACAGAAACATCCCCAGCCCAGATCATAATGTGCCTCTCCCCTGAGGGCCCTCATGCTGTTCTCTCTGAGTGTACAGCTTTTAAATTTGATCTGGAAAACCTCTTCACAATTCTCACTGTGTCTTAAAAATTTTGTTTTCTCTGACAGGAGTCGCCAAACCTACAACTTACCCCGAGGGTGGGGTGAGTTGAGGAACCTTTGCCACTTTGGGGGACCTCCTTAGACCCTGTCTGTGACATGGTGACATCATTGGCAAGCCAGCAAGGCTGTACATCCCTAGCAGAGAAGCCATTCTGAGCCTTCTTCCCCTAATTCCCTTCATTCCTTTGTGCCAGGAATTTCCCCCTGGAGACTGTAATTCACACATACCAATTCAGGGATTGAGCAAAACCACAGGCTCGCAGGATAAAGATACCAGTTCAGTCCGCTCTATCCATCAAAAGATGTGTACGTGACATTTTAGTTACCAGTCATTCTTCCATGAGACTAGTCATCAGATCCCCTGATTAGCCTTGTTAATGCCTTGGGAAAGGCCTGGTAATTATAATGAGCTAAATTTAGAAACAGCAGTCATTTTTTGGTGGATTAGAAATAGTGAAAGTCAGTGTCTATCAGTCTTTTCATCTCAAAGTTACAAGAAAATGATGAGAAATAATGAATAGAAATATACTTGCTGTAAAACAGCTTTTATTTCAGCTCCTTTGTATGTCTAGCTGCTTAAATATAAGCACGTTTATGTTCAATATCTACTTTGTGCTGTTGCTATGATCACAGAAAAAATTTTAAGTGTTCTTGGTCTTAAAATCTATAAAACAAATATATTTATATATCTGTACACATACGCATGTTGTACACATAGATGTATATGCATATATATTTGTATGTAGAAGTATGTATGCATGTATCTCTAGTCCTGTGTTAATTAAAAGGGGCTACATTTTTAGAACTGTGTCACTAGGCATTTGTGTTTGTAAGAACATCACAGAGTGAATGTAAACAGTCTGAGGTGGTTATAACATCACTAGGCAGTGTAATCTCCTGAGCCCTCTGTTGCATATGCAATCCATTGCCAACCATTTATTATCTGGCACATGAACATATATATGTGTACATATGTTGGTGGTAAGGTAGGTCAGCTCTGGTGTGGCCAGCTCTACTTGTTGCTTGCCTGACCCTTTTCCCGCAGCCCTGTGTCTGTCCAGGGAGCCTTTCATATCATCCCCTCCCACAGACCCAGCCAGGGGCCCCTTCTGCAGCAGGATCTTGTGTGGAGAGGCCCTTATCAACTAGTTTCTGCTTATTTCAGTCCATTCCTGAAACCTGAAAATCCTCAAGATAGCGAAGGAATTTGTTTTTCAAAGTGGAATTTTATACAGCCAAACTTGGGCAGAAAGTTTTGACCTAGAGCACTTTTGCAGCTCACAGCTTGTAAAGGATCCTATTTGGTCCTGCCAACAAATGACTTTACAGTAATATAAAGGTCTCTCTTAACTCCTTTCAGTAATTCAACATGTACTTAGTACATTCTTTGTGCAAGACACAGTGCTACAAAGTATAAGAGAGGTTTCACACTCATCAGGCACATACAAACACCCTACAGTATGAATCAGCTGCTTGAATAATTTGAAATTTCTCCAGGTACTATAGGGTTTCAAGAAGGAAGGAAGGTTCTGGGCCAAATCACCAAAGAGCATTCAGGAGGAGGTGGCACCTAAACTAGCAATGAGTGCAATAAATAGAAGTTCAGTAATCACAGAAGAAGGCAAAGGAAAAACACGAATTGAAAGCCTCTATGGACTGGGCATGGTGGTACACACCTGTAATTCCAGCACTCCGGGAGGCTGAGGCAGGAAACTCTCAAGTTTGAGCCCAGCCTGTGCACTAAGCAAGAACTTGTCTCAAAAAAAACATTTTAAAAAAGGCTGTGGGATATATCTCAGTCAAAAGGCACTGGGTTCAACTCCAGTACCACAGAACAAACAGCAAAGGATGTGTCTGTAGGAGAGTGGTTAGGTGCCAATCACAGGGAGCAAAAAGGAGGGAAACTTCAGGGATTTCTCAGGAATAAAGGTGGTGCTGACTGGGGTGGGGTGGGGGGGACAGCAGAGGTAAAAAGATGTTGATTCAAATATCTGTCAGGACAGTGGGGCCTAGAAAATTAGGAGCACGAACTTTCTTCAGGTTTATAAGTCATCCACAGAGAAATATGTAGCTGGCATCAGGAGAGACAGACTGGGACTCTGGAATCCCTCAGAGGTAAGATTTGATGTGATGCATCCATAGCTGAGACATTTGAGAATGGGAGGAAAGAGAAGGGCAGAGCAGAATGGTAGTATTTTCATCCAGGTTTGAATGACCATCCCTAGCGCCTACTGCTGTCCTTATTTTTTTTGTATTGCTTTTATACTAACACATGCTTGAATATATAATGAACGTGTTCATGGTGGGGAGGTGACACCTATACATACTGCATCCTAATATTCTTACTGCTTTTGGATGACCCTCTACACTAGGAGCTGTCTCTTGAGAGTTTTCTGGGCACAAGGCAGGGAGGAGTAAGGTGAGATGCACTGGCATCAGAGATTGGGGGTGGAGGACCCCACTCCACAGCCACAAGGAGCGATCACTCCAAAGCGTCACAAGTGCCAAGGGGTAGACACCCTGCTCTGTGTTTGCCAGAAGAAAATTTCTCCAACATCTTGTTTAGTCAAACAAATGTCAAATGCACTTGTCTCCTACCTAAATAGAAAAATAGCAGTCCTTTCAGGACCACATCAGCTCTCCTGCAAGGGTCTCCAACTCCTCCCTCACACTTTTTCATAAAAGAAAAAACTCCCCCTCACATTTCCCCATAAAATAAAAACTACATACTCAATGTAAGCATGACAGTCTTGAGAAAAAAATATTTTCACGAAAGCAATCAAGAATTCATCTCCTTTTTAAAGTAATTCCAACTGAACACATACCACATACAGTGAAGCCACTGGGAGACAGTCTGGAAGTGCACTCACACTTGGTCATGTTTGTCTAGGTTGCTCGTAGATGCATGTGACAAGTGACCTGCCTGTCCTGCGCTGGAGTGCCCAGCCCGCCCGGGCGCCTTCCCGCTGCCTGCCAACATGGGCAGCCTCCATGCCCTGGCTGCGGTGGCCGCACTGCGTCCTGTACTTCATGCACTTAAGAATAAGATTTTATTTTGGTAGCTTGCTTGATTCGCTGTGATAAATTTAGAACAAGAGGTAAATGCGAGGGAGGCAAAATGTTCACGAGCTCTTCTACAAGTCCCTCCCCTTCTCTGCGTGAGAGCAGCTCTCCGCATGTGACACAGGGACATGGGACTGGTACCCTCTGCCTGGACCCGCGTCTCTGTCCCACTTGTTAGGAACATACAATTCCTACTATTCCTTTCTCCGTCTCCTCATCTGTAGAGGGAGGAAGCTAAAGTGCCCCTCTCAGGGGCTATTGTGAGGCCTACATGGTATAAGGACCTGGGATATTAGAAACTATACGGTAACTGTTAGCTTTCTCAGTTATCCTCATTAATAGGCTAGTTGTGAGAATTAAGGAGAAAACAGAAAACATTTAGAATATAGAGAACTCAATAGAAAGTATTGCCTAAATTTTTGTATAGTGTTAAAATTGAAATTACTTGATTTTTAACATGTGATTTTTAAGTTATCAGTTACAGCTGAAAAAACTATGAGAAATTAAGTATGCCTTAGACACTAGTACAGTATATAAATTGTTAACCATGACCCAAAGGTCTGGAACCACCAGTATGATGTTATTCCTCATTGCTTAGCATGTCACCAAACCAAACTCCTCATATTTTATTATGTTTATACTTTGAACTAATATACATCATTCTGTAGGGTTATAGCAACATTTGTAAATTTTGTGTTGGATAGATGAGTGTTTGCCCTTCTCTAAACGTTTTAGGCTTTAGATGGACTTGCTAGAAAAAGAAGAGTTTAATTCACTGCAAAGGACACTAAAATTAGGATAATTTTCCAAGACCTGTACTGCTCAAAAGTGACTCTTTTTACTACTCCTATGAGAGCTTCAGTACTGATATTATGGATGTTTGATTGACTCTGAAGTATGTACCTAAGTAAGATACATGAATTTGGTTCTTTGTAGAGAATCTGAACTGAATACCCTAGAAAATACTTGCAGGAGCAAGGAATTAATTTTTGTAATATGAGTAAACCTGATTGTAGTTAGTCTGACACTAACTTCAGAGAACACAAGATACCTCTTGGAAAGGTCAAAGTACACTTAAATCCACCACTGTTCATGTAAGGAGACTTTAGATTTGGCCCTCCACTGCAAGATTCCTCTTGGCTTGCTGTTCCTGTAGAATTGGAATTGTTCTAATGCTTGGAAGAGCAAAGCAACATGATGTACAATCTCCACTAACACATACCCCAAACAATACCCTAACCTTGCTGTTTCTGATGTATTGCTTTCAGTGGAATATTGAAAACTAGCCAGAAATGATTTTATTTTGATTCCTAGTCTGATTTACTTTACATAATTTTTCCATCTGCCCATCCCTTTGAAAGAATTCTGTTTAGCCAGTTTTTTTCTGCAATCATAAATTACATAAAGTTTTTGACAAAGTCACCATTACATTTTAATCAGCCTCAATTTCAAATGTACAAAACCCCCAAATTCAGGCCCACAGTACATTCAGGTGGTGATTTTTTTTCTTTCTTTCACATGAATTGTCTTCAAACACTGTAAACATGAATCTAGCACAAGCCTGTCAATGTGCATAATGCTTTCTTTCTTCATAGTGGCTGTAGCTTATATATTAGCACTCTGCTTGCCAAACCAAGAAGCAGTCTCAGAATCTTTCTCACATGACAGTCTCAGTTAATCAGAACTAATACCTGAATTTAAACTGATTATGCTTGCTGCAGATGTATTCCAGAATGTATGGAATTCCTTTCTGTTCCACAGCCTAGCTAAGTAAACGTTGCATTTATCATATTGGCTGTAACCATTTCTCCCCTTTCATTTTCTAGTAATGTACTATTTTTAGCTGTCTAGGAAGCAGGAGTGATTATAATTTTGTGATTCTTATACCACTAAATAGGAAATACATTTCCTCATCAATAAACTTAAACATTTTTTCTCAGCAGGAGAAATTTTATGAACGTTGTGCTGTGGCAGTGACAATTTATGATAATACATGGAGTGAATTATTTTTATGAATTATAACAATGGGATAGATTAGTGTGAATTATGTTATTATATTTCAAACACTCCACTAAATGTCTTACATATAGTTTTTCATTTTGTCTCTACAATGAGCCGACTAAGTAGATATTATACAGATAAAAGAATGGAGCCCCAGAGAAATTAGGTAATTTGACCAGGAACAGCTAAAAATGACCATGTCCAGTTCCAAACCATACTCCATACCCTGTAACACTAACACTTTTCTCAGTGCAAGGCAATTCAGCACCTGCTGGCTGGCTACAGCCAACTGTTGAATTTTGAAGAATTATACAAATCACCTGGTGAGCGTGAGTTATATGAAACTAAAATCAAATAAATCATATTTAAAACAAAGGTATTAAATGCTTAAAGCCCATAATTTTTAAATTATTTACCCCATTTTCCTATTATAACTCTACAGTCTATTTACATCTATTGTACCTTCATGGGGGAGGGATTATATAATCCCATCTCCGTGTTCAGTGACACCAAATTGATAGTTTAAAATTAGCCCCTGATTGAGAATTTATGTTATACAAATCAGGGTTTTGGTTTTGTTTGAGAGTCAGCTGTTAAATATTCACCTGCAAACCACTGACTACTCATATATTGGTGGTGGTGCTGTAATCTTGGTTTTTTTAAATTTTTGGTAGATGTTTTTTTCACTTTTACTGGATTCCTCAGTAAAAATATAATCTTCATTGTGAGTTGAGGTTTTGGTAGCTTAGGCTAACAGGAAAGTGAGAAGAATGAGGAGGCTCAGCAGACTGTCTGGCCAAGCTGTAAGTTACAATACTGACAAAACAGGCCTGAACTTTAACACATGTATGTAGTAGATAACAAATAGGAAAGTCGAAAATGGGGCTTCTGGCATAGACTGATGATTAGGTGACTCTCAGACAATTATAGGAAATTTAGCTTGCATTTATTAGAGCAAAGTTTAAAGACTTGCAAAATTGGTATTATGAATTTCCACTATTGTAAAAGAATGATACTTAATTTTGTAGTTTCCAGCTATCTCCAATGTCTGGGAC
This sequence comes from Heterocephalus glaber, assembly GCF_000247695.1. Next base: position 7,182,973 of record NW_004624819.1, on the reverse strand, counting down.
CACTATCTCTACCAGATAACCTATTGTTCCATTTCCTAAGGAAAAGGTGAGGTTTTGAAGACAAGGTCATGCCTTTTTCTCCTTCTGTCTTTGGATAATGTATTTCTGTGTGTATCAGTCACTGCTTAGAAGGAAAACAGATTTAATATGAGATGTGTATAAATAGATAATAGATAGATAGAGATAGATAGATAAATATAGATAGATAAATAGATATAGATAGATGATAAGATGATAGATAGATAGATAGATAGATAGATAGATAGATAGATAGATAGCGATTTACAAAGTAGGCTTACAATAGCCTTCTACAGAGTCAGATGTGGAAGAGGGCAAAAGGGCAGCCTGTGTGCCAGAGATCTGAAGGATCCAGTCAAATTCGAAGGCCAGGAGCTCACTGTAGAGTCCCATACAAGTCCCAATCAGGAAGCAAAAAGGTCTGCACCGGAAACTAGGGAACAGACATCTAAAGCAAAGGTGAAGATGAGCTCCTCTGAGGAAACAGAAGCCAGCCTTCCTTCTTCTCTCCCTTTTTTACCCCATTCAGGGTACAAGCCTATTGGTTGGTGGCACTCAGGATGGGACTTCATCTTCAGTAAATCCATGCAGTCACACCCAGAACTGTGCTGAGCCAATCAGTTGAGAGTGTCTTATTCAAGGCGATGCAACCCTTAACTGTCACACCATATGTAGGTGCTGATAAATAACTGTGGGATTCATCGAGCCATAAGAGTCACAATGGGAATTTTTTGATACCTTTGCACTGAGCTACATCCCTAGCCCTTATTTGTTTGTTTGTTTGTTTATTTTATTTTGAGACAAGGTCTCATGAAGTTGTCCGTGCAAGGCTGTGACTTGGAGTCCTCCCTCCTCAGCTTGTGACATTACAAGCAGAGGCCATCACATGGAGCTTGGTATTCATTTTATAATTGTTATACATTGTATTGCCTGAAAGTTGGTTAAAATATGAAACTGAGTGGAAAATTTTCACATCTCCTCTCACCTAGGATTGCCAAATAATGTTTTAACTTACTTTTAATATAAACTTTCAAATGAACTACCTAACAGTTCCTGGAGATCAATAGGAGATAAAATTTCAAGCTAATTAAATTATGACATTAATTTTTTTCATTTATTCAACAAAATTTGTATAAAGTGCAATAATATTTCAAGTGTAAAACTACTACTTATTGGGCACTTACTCTCTTCCAAGTTCTAATATATGCACTTTATCTTCAACAAGACACAAAACTCTGTGAAGTAGCTCTTATTATTCCCATTTAAAAGATGAAGAAACTATTGTTTGAAAAGTTCGTTTCCTGCCCAGATCTAAACTCAGATTATTGATTCTTAATTCTGAGCTCCTAGGTACCTAGTACCAGTACCGAGTTACCTAGTATTTGACAGCTATGCAAGGTAAATGTGTGGAAAGTCAGAGAAACATGTAATGCAGTTATGAATATTGAGGAACTTTCAGGATAGGTGGGGAAAAGACACATGGGGATGATTACATAAAGAGGTGAGTATATTTCCATTGGGTCACAAAAAAAGCATCAAATATAGAAAGGATAAAGTAAAGGGCTTAATTGTCAGTATTGCTGAATTTCCTTTGTCATACGGCAACCTTTCACAATGTAAAACATTGATATCATTAATCCTGGAAAAACAGATGTGAGAAGTCATTGCATATGTATTGCTACCTTTAATGTTTCAGGAATACACTACAGATTAATATGGCTAAATAGATATTTGATAATATATGTTTTGGACACCATGATCTTCGATAGCTCTTTTGCCATTTCTTCAGACACTGCTATCACTCATCAGCTAAGTAGGGCATAACACCCTAATACCTCAGGAGCTCTTTTTCTGTCCACACCATTATTGATTAAGTACTTCCTTTGATTCTTATGAAATGTGCTAGAAAGTGCTCACCAAAGTAGATGTCTATATTCCCCAGGGTGGAAAATAGTACTTTGTAAAAGAAATTTGGTAAATGTGATTCAGTGATTATTCACAAATTTTTCCTATAATTTTGCTGTGACTAATACATACAAAACATAGCTTAATAGGAATAGTTTGACAGTGTTGCTTACAAATTATTTCACTTTAATTTTCGTGGCTCATACTTATATACTTTGTATTATATAAGCTAAAAGAAACATCAACATTTAAAAAATAGTTAAACCAAATGCTCGTGAGAAAAGTTTAACTTCACACCGCTTTATATAGCTGATATTCTCTTTATAAATGTTGTTATATTTTGTTTCTTGGAAGCCTGTTAGAAAATGGAACTGAGTGGGAAATTTGCATATTTTTGTTCTCACATAGGGTTGCCAAATATGTTTTAGTTCACTTTTTATCTGGGATTGAATCCAAGTGCCTAAAAGGAATTTTTCTTGGGTTAATTTTAACTATTTTGTGGCCTTTCAATAGCACTTGATTTTATGTATTTTCCAAGAATATGTACTTGATTGATACAGTGTTTTTATACAAATTAGTACAAATTTAGTATTACAGACACTATTTTGTTTTGACTTGGAAAATTGCTTTAATATGATTTTCCTCTGATGAGACTTTGTACAATTTTATTCACTATAAGCATATATTATCTGATCACATTGAGTATGTTATAATAGCTATATTTGTCTTATACTTACAATATTCAGTGCATCTTGGAGTTGCCATCTGTTGGTTATTTTTCCTTGAAAATAGGTCATATTTTCCTGGATTTTTGTCAAATAATTTTGAATTATATCTGAAACATTGTAAGCACCATGTTGTGGAGACACTGGATGCTATTACATTACTTAAAAGGTGTCGCTGGTTTTATTTCAGGAAGCAATTCTCTTTGTTAAAGTGAAGCTACAAAGTGCCTCCCCTTTCATTGCAAGCAACCCAAATCACTATTCGGACTGCTTTTATTTTATTATTTACAGTTTTTTAATTTTTACTTTTAATTGACAAATTATAAATGCATATATTTATAGGGTACAGTGTCATGTTTTGATGTATGTATACAATATGGAACAATGAAGTCATATATAGTTAATGTATACATCTCTGTACATCTCCTCACATAAGCTGGAGGGTGAGAACATGTGAATTTTTGCAATTTACTGCCTTAGTTATTTTTATGTATGCAGTTCATTATTGACCATAGTCACTATACTATGCAATAGATCTCAAAATCTCATTCATCCTCACTGTACTCTTTGACCAACATCTTCCCATCTCCCTGCCTTCCCAGGTGCTGCCAGTCACCCACTATGCTGTCTGCTCCTGTGAACACCATCCTTCTGGATTCCACATACAAGTCGGATTGTGTCTCATGTGTCTCTCTGTCCCTGGCTTATTTCACTGAGCATGGTTCATCCATATTACTACAAATAACAGCATTTCCTTCTTCCATAAGGCTGAATCACATTCTATCATTAATGCCATATCTTAGATTTTGTACATAATTCTTCAGTGGACATGGGAGTGCAGGTATCTTTCAAGTTTTGTGGATATATACTCACAAGTGAGTTTTTTGGATTATATAGTAATTTTACTTTTAGTGTTTTGAAGTACCTTCACACAGTTTTCCATAAAGCTTTTAGCGTGCCTTTGAGCATTTGTAATTTGGGCAGAGTTTACACAAACAAAGCTTGGGATTCCCTTTCTCAGAACCTCCCTTTCATGAAGTTCTCTAATTCACACCCAGTGGCTCCTTCCTCCAGTTGTTCCAGCCATTCCAATGGCAAAACTGTGAAAATATGAAACTCGGTTCATGCCCACAGTGATTTTCATGAGGTATTTAGTCCCCTTCAGTATCACCCTCCTTTTATTCACTCCCAAGGTGTTAGATAGACTTGTATTTTGGCCATGATTTATCATTTTTATTTGCAGAAGATTTGAAACATCCTTTTTGGTACTAGAGCTAGGAATTGAGACTTAGTGGTAGAACACTTGCCTAGCATATACAAAACCCTACATTCAATTCTAGTAACAACAACAACAACAAAAACCGCAACAACATCAAAACATGGAAACTCATAGATGAAACCATTTTACCGCCATTTGCTAGAAACACCTTGTAATAAAAACACGAGGTCTGTGATTCAAGCAGCTCCCTCTAGGACTAGGCAGGGTGTAGCTTTCTGTGTGCAGTAGCCTTTATATGTGTGCATATTATGTCATAAGCACACATAGTTACTTTCTGTTGCTGTCAAACCTTTAAATTTGTAATTGTTTTAGACCAAGTGCAGGGTTATGTGTTACATTGTTCCTTGTCCCTCACTTCCACTCAGACACTGGTCTAAGGCACCTGGACTACTGAGAATCAGTACTTCTCTAAAAAAACTGCAGAGATTTCCCATCACATTCTGAAAAGTTTATTGCAAAATGTAATATAGAATTGCCAAGAAAGTCTAACTTAAATCTAGCCTACTACCTTGCCCACTGCCACAACTTACTAACTAAATCCCCACACCTCTTCATATTCTTCCTTTTTTAGCCACACTGTATATTGCTCTGTGATTACTTTTTGTAAAGATACTATAATTCCCATTAGTTTTACAAAAATCATTTATTTAATCATGAATCTTTAATGATGAAGACTAGAAATGTGACTCATTACTTAACATATAGTATTGAGTCACAACTTCTTTCTTCAAGGAGCTTCTGAACCTAAATCTATTCCATTCTTCCAACTTTCTTGAGTCCTATGCCATGAATATCTTCCTTCCTTATTCTGTCCTAGGTACACCATGTCGTTTTCCATCCAGATCACTGCCATGCATAGGATATTGAAGTAAACACTTGTAGATATCTGCATTCTTTCTAATGTTTATTCCTCTCCAAAAAATATTTTTAAAAGATTACATTACTGCTATTCACATTATCCAAGAAATGGAAACAACCTAAGTATCCATCAACTAATGAATGGACAAAAAAGGGTACATATATAGAATGGAATACTATTTAGCCATTAACAAGAAGGAAATCCTGTCACTGCATCAACAGGGACATATCTGGAGATCTCAGTGAGATGAACCAGGTAGAGAAAAGCAAGGACTGTTGGATCTCACTCATAGCTGAAGTCTAAAAATGTTGATCAGCAGAGCCAAGGAAAGTAAGAGGGAAAGAGGGAAGGGGAAAGCTTGCTAAATGTATATTAAATTATAGTGAGACAGCAACAAAAAGTTCTGCACAATAAGGTAAAATTAGTGTGCCATATGCTTCAAAATTTCTAAGGAAACGATGTTTTGAAAGCATTTGCCTTAAAAATAGGATGAATGTAGAGATTGATGTGTCTAACTTTATTTAAATATATATATATATATATAAGCTACACCATTAATATGTGCTATTATGTTATATATCAGTTAAATTTAATTTTAAAAGATTATAGTGCTATATTTTTCCATGCTATGCTATTCACCATAAACCTATATATCCCTTTCTCTACCAATAATATGCCTAATTATTCCTTTAGAATCATATATGCATGAAATGTCCCTTCCTTCACTCAGATGTAAATGCTAATTAAACACCAAGTTCCAGTTATCTCTCTCTTTTTGGTACCGGGGAACGAACTCGGATCCTTGCGCTTGCGCAGCAGGAGGCAACAGTTCATATCTCTTAAAAGATAGAGAACTCATATGTTCCTTGTATGAGTTACATATGTTACATATGTATGTTCATATGTAACTGTTTAGTTCTATACATTGCTGCCATTCTTACGAAACAATTAGGGAATGCTCAAATTAAATGCAGCATCAAACAGACACACTGAGAAAAGGTGAAGACATTAAATAACTCTCAGAAGAATTTTTGTGAATCTTGGTTATCTGAGGGTTTCCTAATTGCTGTCATATTGCTTCTTGTTTAATGCACATAACGAATAAAAATCATTTTAGTCAAGAGTAATTCAGAAACAAAATAGTAAATATCACAGGGTTAGTAACTTCTGTTAACTGGAGATTCACATGCATTGTAAAGCAAATATCTATGAGATATCAGACTTAGAAGTTTCCTGATGGAGGACAGTCAATGCTTCAAAGTTAATGTGATGTGGAAATCCATCTGCCAATATCTTGACGTTATCTGTGGAAATGACTTCCAGAAAGAAAAAACACTTTTCTTTCTTATTTAGTTAATTGTCAAGTCCCTACCATCCATTCTGTTTTGCCCCTATCTTTATAAAATAGCTGGCAACTGTTCCGTCTTCCTACAGGGCTAGATAGCAATAAGAATGATAACAAGAACAACTGACAACTATGATTCATAAATGCATACTGTGAATATACACTGTGTTTATTTCTGAGACCAGACAACCTATAACACAGTTACCGTAATTCTCATTTTTCAGCAGCGTAACCAATGCTCAGAAACACTATCCAGTTTATTCAAGGTCACCCTGATGGATGTGCAGGTCTGGATTATAGCACACATCCATCTGACTCTCTGTCTTGAGCTGTAATCACTGAATAACAATGCTTTTTAGAGGGGATGAGCTCATCTAATAAGAACATACCCTGCAAGCTCTTTCTGAAAAGACCCAAGTTCTAGATGTGAAACAGCTTTGAAGAGAAGGCTATAGAGATGCAAAGCATTGTTCCTCCTTGTTTGCTCGTTTTTCTTTGTTTTTCCCCTTTTCTCTCATCACACTTGGTAAATACATGAGTCATCCTGAAAATGTGCACTTTGCTTTAGTTTATTCATTTCTAGATCTATAATGAAACATTTCTTCAGTATCTGAAGACAGTAAAATAGAACTACAGTCAAATAAACTCCTCTAATTCGATCTCTATATGTTAATCTACATTTTCCATTAATCTTTCTGGAACAACTATCTATAATACAAACACATAGGAATCAACTAACAAATCTGATTCAAGTCTCTGCCTTCAAGTATTACATAAAAGCGAAACTATACTGATGCAAATAAAAATCCTACAAAGTACATCATTTTAAAAATAAAGCAAATTGTAATCAGTTCTATAGAAATGGCATCCCTAACCTTTCCCTAAATTACATGAAGGTTGTGACATTTCATGTCCACTGGCATAGCTAAATATAAACAAATTATTCTGTGCCTGCTCCCTGTGCTTTTGCTGACTGACGAAACAATTAAGGAAAGAAGTTTCCTTTGTAAATTACAGCTCCATGCAGCTTTGAGTAAGCAAAAGTGTACATTAGAAATATTTTTAGCTTGACATGAAACTTTCCGAAGGCTCCTAATTAAGCAGTTAAGTCCAAGGAGCTATAATTGCAACTGCCAAAATAACTGGGAAACCACACCTTTGGTGGGATTAAACTTAAATTAAAACTATTGTTTGTGAAACCTTGTGGAAAGGCCTTACTGTTCTTCAACATCCTCTTAAACTGAAGGGTATTTCTAATGTCACCAATGATATGAGCAGGTCAGGTGTTTCTTTCTGTGTTTATATGAAAGAGTAGGGACAATGAATGTGTAAACACATGCAAGTGAAAAGAGTGAGTGTAAGGATTGGTCATGTGTGGACTAGGAAATAAATCTCCAAAGTTTTGCTTTCGGAACACTTGAAGCAGAGTACAGCATACCTATGGATCAGATATAGATTTTCATCATGAAATTCAGCTATTAGAAACACCAAAAGAGGTTTTACAAGAACACTATCTCACTTATAACTTGATCTTAAAATTATTTCATCCCCATGGATGTGTCATATTTCCAAAAGAATAATAACTGAGTACTATGCAGAATATGTCTATAGAGCTCAGACTTCAGGTATCATTATATGAAGATAATATACTTTTCATGGTTTAAGTGCTAAAAGCTTTTCTATTAGAACATCATTTGCTTTAATGAAGTCATTCAGGGCCCATTAGCATATATGAATTTAAAATAACAGTCATGTAGGTACTGTTTTCATGACAAGTCATGTTGTGGTCGGTGGTGCAGTTTCCCAGAAAAATCTGTGAAAATATTTGGAGGATTTTATATCCACGTAATTCCAAATAATCATATTAAAGTCCTGTGTACTTTATTATTACATTTGTATTTATTGAAATAATTATTTTTATGATTCAAGGTAATCCCAAATCAGAAATTTTAGCAATAGAATGAGTGACAAAGTGGACTGTTAGGAAAACATCTTTGATGTTTGACATATGTGGAATACTTTAAGTGAGCACCAGAAAATGCTTGCATTTACACACTGAATCCCCCAACACTAACATTCTACTAAGATGAGGACTCAGAGAAATTAGCCAGTGTATCCAAGGTGACATCATTCAGTGTCTTAAGTTGGATTTATACCCAGCCAGGGTGGCTCTAGAATCCTTCTGTTAGCATCAACACTAGGGCAATGAATAGTTCTCCAGCACAGAGGAAAACATCACACTCCAACAGAATATGATGGAAAAGCAGGAAACTTATTTTTTCACACTGGTTTCATATGCATATATTTTCAGAATAGATCCCCTGGAACATTCTCATTGGACACTAATGACATCACCATTTCTCAAAACAGTTGTGGAGTTATCTTTGGGGTCTAACTTTAGAAACCAATTTACATGCCACATTCTTATAGAACTTAGCCTGATGTCTTCATAGTCCCAAACTTTTTTAAAAAGAGATTGATTTCTCTGGTTGCTTATGTACCTTCTACACCAAACTTATCTCTGAAGGACATTTGGTGGTTAAAGGAGTTAAATCCACTCTCAAAAAATAAAAATGTGTCAACTATTCATTCAAGCATTCAAGAGGTTTCCTTGCAATTTTAATCAATTCTAGAAAAATTTTGAATAACAAAGGCATTGTTACAAAATAGTCCACTGAGTTGGAAACACTAATGAGGATCATAAGCACACTAGAAGGAGGGTATTTAGCCTAGCACTGGGGAAGCTGAGACAGGACCCTAAATAAATAAATAGGGTATCAGAGAAGGCTGAAAAAAGTATGGTAATCCCTTAGAGCCCGTGTGTGAAAACCTGTGCCTTGCTCCATGTTATGCACCAGAAGAGATGGAATAGAGAATAAGGAAAATAGCTGTTGATTTTTCCCCCAAAAGTGCAAGATTGATGATATCTTTGAACAGAATTCCTTGCCCTCAATAGTCTTTCAGGATTGCGCTGGCAGTAGAAGGCTGGTCAGCAGTAATGTTCCAGAAGAAGACTAAAGAATTTTGATTGAGAATTGGCCTTAGGCAATGCTTGAAACTCAAAGCTTTGGCTTTTGGCCCCTATCCTCCCCCTCTGTTTCCTCTTTCCATGAGCTTTTCCCCACCTTGACCCTCCCTCCAGTATTTCAGTTCTTGTCCTATTTGTGCCTACTGTCAGGAAAGTACTAGCTAATGTCACCTTGCCAGTGTATTTACACACAATCACTTGTGTATGCAATATCTAAGAAACTTACAGACTCTGCCTCCATCTTCTACAGCCACTTCTCTTTACCAGAGAGTGACTGATGGAGACTTGGGGACCAAACCTTTTCTGAAACTTAGAAAAGGTGTCATCGCCTCCCTTCGGGAGAACCAAACAGCTTTAAAATTGAAATTAAGCTTTCTGGTACATCAGAAAAACATCACACCAGCTGTGTATCTAACTAGAACCTTGGGTTTTTGGTATATCTCCATCCAGAAAGGTTGAAAAGGACAACTTCTAATGAAAAGCGTCCAATTTCAAAGAAATACCTTCATCTAGGCCATTGCCTGTCCCAGAGGAGCCAAAGATACTAGAGCCTGACATGTGCTGGGCACTTGGAGGGCAGCAGTGACCTCTTCATGTCATATCTTCATAATAAACCCCCAGGACCAGCTTCTAATGAGGATACATTCTACTATGGATAAGAATGTAACATTGATAGACATTAACATTGACTAATGCTGGTTTATTAATAACAAACGCACTCAGATAATGAAAATTAAAGTTTTCTGGTGCAATTTGCAATGAAAATTGGGGGATTCTCACCTGTAGCTCAAATAATTTTTCACTTATCATCAAAGTCTATCTAACACCAAAAAAAAAGACAATTGAGCAGCTTTAAAGATTCATTCCAGCCATTGAACGTATCCTAGATGAGATTAAATATCTGAATCTGCCCCACTGTAGAACAGTGGACAGAGAGAGAGAGAGAGAGAGAGAGAGAGAGAGAGAGCAATTTAAGTAAACAAATACACAGCAGAATTTGAATTGTTAAATTTAAGTGTCCCAAAGTTATCATTAACTAATCATGTAAATGAAAAGGAACCAAAACAATGATCAGTGCTATTAAGGTGCAAAGGAAGATGAAGGCAGAATTTCTTTGTTGTTTGCAGTCCTGGGGATTGAACCTAAGGCTTCCTATTCACTGGGCTACACCAGTGCAACAGCCTGTTGTTGTTTACTTTGAGACTGGGTCTATGTAAGTCAATAAGTTGACCAGGCTGGGCTGGAACTAACTTGCTATCTCCTGCTTCAGCCTCCCAGAGTGCTGGAACTACAGAAAGGCAGATATTTCTGATTCCTCAAAAGGCATTGGCCCACTAGTAAGCAAGTCTGAGAAGTCTAAGTGAATCATAAACTTGTGCCATGGGGCTCCATGTTGGAATGTGAAAAATTGATGGTAAGCCAAGATGCTAAATGCCCACCGAACAGATTCAGAAGAAAGGAGTCAAGGAGAGAAGCCTGAAAGATTCCAACAATTTAAAATTAAGTCAGTGCTTCATTTTCCATTGCCTCTCATGTTTGGAGAGAGCAAGGCCCTCTTCAAGAGCGCTCCTCCAACACTCTTAGGCCCGTGGTCCCATCCCATCTTCACTGTCCATCCTTGAACTTCCCCCTCCACACTCAGTGGTAGATTTGTTTCCAGTAATTCACAAAGGTCCCAGGGTCTCCAGCATCTTGGAATGTATAGAAAACACTCAGAAATAAATCTTAAACACTCTGACATTTACAAACAAATTTATGTGTCAAACATATTCCTTATCCAAATATATTAGAGAGTATGTCTCCTTATTACATCAATCTTTGCTGGTTTCTTTCTTATTTGATTAACTTAAGATTTTAAGGCCAGAAGCTTTTTTTTTTTTTTCTTTGGTCCAGGATGAAACTATTTAGTTAGAAACACTTAGGATTTCTGGAGAGGCTTGTGGTCAGGTAAGAGATAGAAGGCTGGCTCAGTCTGAGAACAGATTTTCTGCCTGGCCCAAATTAAATAAGTATCTAGCTCTGGACTTTTGTTTGGATGGAAACTAGCTTACTTATCTGCGATGGCTTGCACAATTGGCAAGACGACGTGCTTTGACGTCCATTTCAGAGTTGTTTGAGATCTGCCTTCGATGTAAAGGAGAAGCAGAGTTGTGGTTTCTCAGCTCAGCCTCTGATTCAGTCCATAAAATGGCATTTATTAGAGCCTAGTCCTTGCATAGCAGAAGCTCTCTATCAATTCCACTGTGACTCCTCTCAAGCACATATGTGCCTTGACTCTTACCCCCATCTGTACCATGGGAATAATAACCTTTCACACTTATCTAGCTCCTGAAGATGCTGTGGAAATTAGCAAGTAAATGTTCCTGAAAGCCTTGGATGAATGTGTTATATAAACATAGAAGAATGCTGCCTTCCCAGGCCACAGGGAGAGCCTGGAGCTTCTCTGACAAGCTGCATTTTCTTGGTTGGATGCTACTTGCCTGGAGCTGTAGTATTCTGAGACAGCTGGTGTACTTTTTATTAGTATGTATTCCTGACTCATGACCCAAAGATCAAGTTATATTTTACTAAAATATGAACTAAATGTCTCTTAATCTTTTCCATTCCTTTTGATCAGAGTGATTCAAATCTTGTGATTCATAATGCATTAAGCAGAACTTGCTTCTCGCCTAACAAATATCCCTTGAGTTCAGGAACATGCTTGCAAAGATATTCAAAACCCAAAAGGAATTGCTTGGAGCTTGGCTCATAAATAATTGAAGAGCATAATTTCTAAAGTTTTGCTGAATTTCAAAACAATGTAAGAAGTCAATGAATTAAAGCAATGTATTATATTAAGGATGACATTGTTAGCATCTTTTCAAGTAGTTCATTGGAAAGCAAGTCATGTGTAGGTTTTAGTGGACACACTGGACATCTTGCTGGAAGCCTCTACCATTTAAACTTGTCAACACACATCTGAAATTATTAGATCAATGACACTTTCTGCAAAACACAATTTTGAGCCTCTTATAAAGTATGTCAACAGTTAGCAGTATTAATTAGCACTCGGCAGTCAGGAACTGAGCTCATTTCCAGCTGTTAATCTGGGACCAGAACAACAGAGACTTTGATCTAAACACGCCTGGCCACTGGTGGTCTTTCAGGCCATGGTATGTCATTCTTTTCTGGGCCAGGATTTATTCCCATTTTACATAATATTTAAACTATTGTTGACACTTGCCATTTACCAAAAAGATCACTCTTGGAGGAAATTGGCGTGTAAAAGGCAAAATACAAAATCTTATCTAAAGTAGATAGCAGGCTATGTGGATTTTTTTTTTTTTTTGAACCAGAGATTGAACTAGGGACCTTGCTCTTGCAAGGCAGGCGGGGGCACCATTGAGCTAAATCCCCCACCCCTTATGTGGATTTTTTATCTATATTTATTTGATTTGCATCACACGAACTTCTTTCCATAATCATTTGTATAAAATTTATGTTCTTCTTTAAATACAATAGGAGCAAATTAATATTTAAAAAATTATCTGGTTTTATCAATGATGTTATGAATATTTGTGATGACTTTCATAAAATTATGTTTGGTAGAGTTGTTTCTCTTAGAAATGCTGAGGAGTTTTTCCCAGAATATAGGTATATTCATATGTAGTTTAACACAGATAAATTTTATTATATTAATATAGATAGAAAAAACAGATGGTATAGATACAGATAGAGATGAAGATACTATATTTCACTACATGAACAAATACACATAACATTAGTGGGAAAAGAACTACTGCTTCGATCTCTCACTGTTCTCCCAGTCAAAATAATTATTTTTTTCCATTAACTTTATTGGTACATTTTAGGTATACAGTACAGTTACATTCATCTTTGAGATCTTGTACCTTT